>JAUEJL010074186.1:0-16168 GCA_032274825.1 Drosophyllum lusitanicum | reverse complement strand
CGGAAAGTGGATTTTGTTTGTTTTCTTTTTGACAAGTTTACCCTTTTTATTAAATAAAAAGGAGTTATTTAAGGGTTAATTTTTTTATTTTCTTTAATTAATCATGTCCATCTATTATAAGATCTAATGGTCAATATTGAGCATTTAAGATCTATATTTAAGGTTGGGACTATGTTGATCCTAACCCCATATATATATATATATATATTATGTGAGACAGTGACAAATTATAATTATATAATAATGATAAATAAATATCTGATTAGCGTTTAGCCAAAGGGCATAAACTACACTGGGTGTTGTCGGAGGATGCCCATATCTTCACTCTTCCCAAAATGACACCCACCCTTTTGTCCTCTTTTTAACTTGAGATCTGGTCTCGACTCCCCCACGCTCACCCCCACCCACTCACGCCCCAATCTCCCTTTTCACCATATTTCCCCCTTTTTCTTTTTTTCTTTTTAATATAATAATTTTCCAATACTCAAATCTCTAAATGATAAACTAGTTTAAGAGATTGTAACTTCTTTTTTTCAATGTTGCACACATTAGCAGCACAACATTTTCAAGTTTTGTAAAAGTGAAACACAGAAAGGTAAGATTTAGTCAAACAAAAATCTATTATTGGTAGGTAGAAAAACTGTTTTTCTAAAGATCTCACGCATGTTTTAATTAGAAATAACTACGGAATACTTTGATAACGGCCTTAGACATATCAGTTAGACATCATACATTTAAGCCAAAACTCAGCGTCTTCAAGATAACCTAAACAACAAATAATCTATGTTTACCTTTTTAAGAAAAGAAGCAAATATCTTAGAATATAAAATTTCCGCCGATAGCTTTTTAAGAAATGTATATTATTTTGTCGTGATGTTAAAGACATTCATTCAATGGGTATCAACTTTATTACAGCGGAGAATTAATTAACACTTTTTTAAAATAAAAAAAAAACTAGTTTTGACGGTCAATATATATTTTATCATCAAAATAGAATTTATATATATTTTTGTATAAAAACCACGTAGATTATTGGAAGGTATTTGGTTTTACTGTATCCAAGCCTCCAAGATACATTAGTTACTCTATCGATTAAAGAAGGGGTTATCAAGTCTTAACTTTGAATGAAAATGAGAGTCTGAGAGATTTAATAATACAATTATTAAATGCATAAATGTTTATCTTTTTATATTTCATTAAGCCGACCACTTGATACTTATGCCAAGTTGCTTATTGATTATAGACTAGTATTTTACTTGTTATTTTTTAAAACAAAAACATACATAATCTTATTACTTCATTTCAACAAACTAAGAGCATGGGATGTGGTTGAAGCAACCCATCGGTAAGTCTATGTGGATAGGCGGTACCAAGAGCAACACCACCCCTCTTCATTTGGTACCGAAAATAACATGATGCATTTGGTAGTTGAATGCCGAGGAGAGAGAGATGAGAGAGAAAGAGAGAAAAGGGGAGAGAAGGAAAAGTAAAGAGGAGAGGATGTATTTTTTTAATAAAATTTATTTTAAAGCGTGCGAAGCATGGGTAGTACGGGGGTTTAAGCATGGCTGAAGCATGAGGTGAGTTATAATGATGTGACACTGATGTGGCGTGAAGAATGGGATGCCCAAACATGGATACACCCCGTGCTCTAGAAAACAAAGTATCTAATAAAGTTAAGAGACTAGCCCAATACATCCATAGAAATCCAACATACATGAGAACAGAAAGAAAAAACTAGCTAGCATGGAGTTTCACATGATCACATTCTTTGGATTCTTAGGAACGGCTAATCTTGCCTAATAAAAAGAGTATCCTTTAAAGAAGCATTTGCCATATGAACACGACTAAACAAACTGTACGTATGAAAACGATTCACGACCTTTTTTGATGCTGATGCCACAGAAGAAGGGATTAGCTAGGTGCCTAAACCTTCCACCAAGCAACATCTTGCTCCCGACAGCCTTGAACCGGACAATAATTCATAACACAATCATCAATTGTCTCTTTTTCCATATTGCAGAATCAACATAAAAAAACAACAATTTCCCTAGCTCTTATTAGGATGTGGTGTCACACAATAGCTTTAATTTGCTTGACAATATGTTGGGTTCAACATCATTTCGCTCCAATCAGCGTAGAGAGAAAGACAACGGTTTTCGATCATTTGTCGTTTTCATACAGGTATAGATCGAGTTAATCAAAATATTGAGATGGATAAAGTTTTGTTCACTTCTATCTGACCATTGTTGAATGGTAAATTGATCAACTCATTCACATTGTTCACTTCTATAGTGTATATATGTATATTTGTGTTATACATTAACAACCATCATGTTAAAACAAGTTCTTGTGAGCCATTTGAAAATTTGTTACACATTAAAGGTCTGTAATAGTAGGAAAGATTTACAAACTAAAGAAAATAAATCTAATCCGTTAATCAACAGCGTTACACGAATTTAAAATTAACCACCAACACGACAAATTTAGGATTAACATGCAATTTGTTGGAAAAAATGTGTTTTTTATGTTTTTGGACACAATTAAAAATATATAGATATTATAAATTTTATTTGTGTTTGATCTGTTTACGTGTTTCTTGAAAGAGCTATGCAACGACCTAAAGAGTGTTTAAAATGGAGCTAAGGTGAATGAGATATCGAGTCTTAAAGTAGAGTGTTTGGAATAGAAAATCAAATGTGCAAACTTGATCCGTTGATCCCACATATGAGAAGGAAAGAACTTGGGATGAGTATTTAATCATGAATAAATAAGGTTTGGTAAGCTTCTTTATATGGTTTTACTCTACCTCCTACGACGGCGGGGGTGCAAAATCATGATTTCGTATGCTAAATTCGTTAAACCTGTATACGGATACAAAATTAGCTCTGAAACATGTGTTGCGACATCTATCCTTCCGGACAGGTCTGGATGATTAGTTTGAGCCGTTCTCCTGTTTCCCGAGCTTGGATCGAGTGCTGCCAACATGAAGGAAACTCGTTAGAAGGTGACCCGAGGCCGGAGCCCCGGGATCAACCCTCCGACGATCAAGTCAGTATGTATATGTATTACTATAGCAAGTATATATAAGGAGATAGAGAAATAAAGAGAATGAAAGAGGTGAAGATAGAGCTTACCAGGTGCCCCTTTCCCTAATCTGGGTTCCCATATATATAGAACTGGAGCTGGTCTTTACCCAGCTCATTTATCCGATGGTCCAACCGAGTTACTGGTTCATAGCAATGAACAGTCTGTACTCTGACAACGCATTTAATGCTTGGCCGGGTGGTACAGCCGTCTTCCATTAAATGCGTATATTTTGTTCTGAAGGCTAGAGATATTGTTAGCACACGTATCTCGACTGATCTTCCTGTCGGGTTGGTACAGTTGTGATGCTGGAGCTTGTGCTTTGCTCGTGCTTCGGCTTGGTTCCTAGTCGGAGCTGTTGTCGTCCTTCAGTGAGTATGTGCTTCGACACATACGTCATCAACATCCATCAGTCTCCGTTTATTTATTTCAAATCTTCTCCTATATTCCGTTTTTATGTCGTTTAAAATTAGGTTCAATTAATAAAATCAAGATTTTTTCACACAATTTATCTTCTATTACCCATAGGATATATGTTGGTTTCAACTCAACTTTGCCTAAATTCGTAAAGATTAAATTATTTATTGAAACAATGTAAGAGATAATTATTGAATGTAACGAATTAAGCGTGAGAAACGTAACCATTTCTTCATTACGTATTGTCTAAGATACAAAAGAATCTTCATTATATTACCCACGGTACTTAAAAGAATATATATTTTTATTGTAGTTCAATATTTAACATATATTACGTAATAAAAATAGTTTAGCATGCGTACATTAGACTAAGGAGAGTATTTTCGCTCATGCTTTAAATACTTCGTGTTACCTTAGCGTCACATCAAAAGTTTAAAAAATAATCATAATTCACATAATTCAAAAGTTAAAAACAATACTTTCTCTCACCTCTCTCTTATTTTCTCTCTCATTCGATATTTAAATCTCGAGAAATATCAAATGTTCTCGGTGGTGTTGGCATGCGGTACCACATGTCATGTAAGCATGCTGATGTTATACTATTACCCATTCTGCATGACCTTACTTCAAATCCTATGCGCACAAAAAATCTAAAGGATCATTTTGATATACATGTTAAGGGTGTACGTGGGTTAGCACACACTCGGACCTTCCATGACTATTCATCTAATTACTTTTTGAGTATTATGTCACATTGAATGATTGTGACATTAAAGGCTGTCAATTCAAGTTAGATTTGTGTTATCGAGTTCATGTCATTCGGGTTCGTGTCAACCCAATTTCAACCCATTAATTTTCTTGTCAACCCAATTTTAACCCAAATTGTCAATTGATTTGAAGTTGAAACCCCATAAATTTAATTGACATCTAAAACCACCATCATAAATCAACTCTCGCTCTCTCTCCATCCCCACCATCATCTTTTTTACCCTGATTTCCTTACAACTGCTACCAACACCACCACCATTCATGGCCACCACGGAAAAGAATTTTATGTTGGTCCCAGATTAGGTACTATACAACAAATACATTTGTAGAATGAGATTGAATACAAATTTAAGCTTTTTAAACTAGATGCACTAGCAATTACTTTTAATATTATTCTATTGATTTCAAATCAAGTATTACAAGTGTTTGGATGCGAAAAATACTAACACTTTTAATAAATTATTAAATCAGAAAGTATGGTAAGCAATACAGCTTTTAAGTGACCAGTTGATTTGGTACATCCGACCAAAGGATAGACAACCGATCCTTGCACATCTAAGAAGTTGTTTGCTTAGCTGAGCTCAAACAACTAACAGGGTAAACCTCACTCAACTAATCAAACAAATCATCTGAACTCGATTAGCCTATCAGAGTATATAGTTTTGTAACTCAGCCAACTACTAAAGTATAAAACTAACATAAGGAATACAAGTCTAATCTTAATAATACATGTTAAGATATTTTCTAGGCTACTATAATAATACAGTTTTGTGAACATCAAACCCTAAGGTTCAATTGATTTGGTTGTAATGATAATCTCCTTAACAATTTTATTTGCTATGATCAAAGTTTTGATTTGTTTAAATCTAAGGTTTTTTATTTGACTAAATTGATTACTTAGGGTTTTTATTTGTATGTCTTCACTAAGCAAGATCTTAGAAATGGGTTTTTGAATTTGTTGTTTTTGTGATTTCTTGATTTTCATCTCAAATTTCATGGTTTATTATTTTGATGTTAATTGTTTGTATGGGGATGATAATTAGATTTTGGTTTTGTTTTGTAACACCCTAAAAATTTAGAAATAATATTTTGTAAACATATATATGACGGGAATATTAACGTGGTTAAAGTAATAATGATTGATCATATAGGTCAAACTATATCAATAGTAAAAGGATCTTTCCGAAATAGAAAATACCAAAAATAGCAGTACATAAGTAGATAAAGGGGTATTTTTACCAACCCATTTGCACTCACTATAAAAAGGCTATTCCCACACAATTTAACACGCATTAGTGTGTGCTGACCATTTTTGTATGTATGTGTGTTAGAGAGAGACTCTCATTCTAGAGAGAGAAAGTGCGGTTTTATCAAAGATTAAGAAAGATTGGTACAAGATTTAGCCTTATCAAGTTATAATTATGATTTGGGAATCTTGTCATACACATATTCAAATCTGGAAATACACACACTTAGTGTATGTTCTTGGTGTGGGAGAATCTAGAAAGAGAGTTGAAAATTTGGTGATTTGGTGATTTGAAGGAAGATCAAGGCTTGCATGTTGTTGATAATGATATAGTAGATGAATTCAAGTGTAATTTCAAGCAAAACAAGTGCTTTTTTTGGATTAAATGTTAGATCTTCATCTTTTGTTCTTCTGTGCTTATTTGAGTGATAGAAAGCTTTGAATTACATGTTTAATGCATAAAATGGTATTGCATGTTACGTTTAATGGTTAATTTTGTGTTTATACACTTAGTAGAACATGTATTAATTGTTTCATGTCAAGATTTTGAGGTTAGAAGTAGTTATTTTTGAATTAGGTATAAATGGTGCAACTCTTTAAAGCATGAGATTGAGTGGTTAGAATGGGTTAAATTGGTACTTTTGTATAATCACTTTGTAATTTAATGTATTGGTAAAAAATTGAGGATTAACATGTTTTGAATGCCACTAAATCTGTATTTGAAGTATGGGTTTGAATTGGGTCGAAATTATACATTTTTTATACAAACTCATAGCTACATTCTGCATAGGTCAGCAAGTTTTTCCAGTTTTCAAAAAATCATTAAAAATCAAAGGAAAATAGATAGAGGTCGTACTATATACTGTTGGAAAGCACTGGATGTCTAGTTTCTTTCTTATGTTTGTCATAGAAGCTAATTCGGAGCCTAGGATTGTTAAAAATACGAAATACAGTATACATTTTTGCATACAAGTGGAGATTTTAGATGATTTGGGCTATAAGCCAATTTGAGGAGACTTAGGAAGTCTTAGTGTCAAGTTTTAGTTAATGTTGAGGATCTCTTATGCTACTTGATAACTTGATCTAAGTGTGTTGCTCGGTTGATTAGTATGAGTTAGTTTGACTAAGTTATGTTGTGCTTATACTTGTTTAGGCTTATACATTTACTTATTGCTTGAATTTGGTTGTGAGTATTTAAGTGTTGATTCTCATCACACCAACAGTTGAATGTACTATGAGAATATGTGCCCATTGTGTTATGTATGTGAAAGATAACTCGTGTTCTGATTGTTTAACCTTCGTGGCGAGATACGACCTTTATGGCGGTTGGTTTAGCCTAAGTGGCCGGATACGACCTTTATGGCTGATGGTTAAGCCTTCGTGACAGGATACGACCTTTATGACCGTCGGTTTAGCCTTTATGGTGGGATACGGTCTTAGTGGCCATTGGAAATTTATGTGGAGTAAATGATAATGTGAAGCATATACGTGCGTACAACTTGTACATATGTGGTATATTCTTTGATATTTGTGTTCTCACTAAATCTTATGCTTAATCAGTGTTGTATTTACCTTTTTCAGATACTCCCGGCTCTTCAGGAAAAGATAAGGGAAAAGGCTCCAGCTTGAGCTGATGGTAAGATTTCCACGTGCGCCATATTTTATTAAATCCTATAAATGATTTTGATGACATACACAATAATGGTGTGATATATGTTTAAACATTTCTTTCGTTAACTACCCTTATGTACCTAAACAAATTATGATTTCTGTTTACTTGATGAGTGACTATCTAGATGTGGTGGTACAAAATAGAACTTATGTTTTGATATAAAACCTGTTTTAGTTATATTTATTATAAAATTTATTGTTTTATCATTATAACAAATATTTGGATTTAAAAAAAAATCTGGACGCTACATGTTTTATCTAACAGGTTTTTGATTATCATCTAATATGTTTTAATTTAATAAGTTGAAGATAATCAGGTGTTGGTTTAGGGTGATTTTGTTTAAAAGTTAATTTAAATTAGAGATAATGGACCATCACCATCTTCATGGTACGTGTTCATCGACCATCTTCATTTTCAAGATTTGGGTTTGTGTAGCAAACGGTAGTGGTGGTTGTGTTCACATAGGAGAGAACAAGAGAGGCAAAGAGATAGAGAGTTGGGGGCGATGGTAGTTGTGTTATTAATATCAAGGGTGAATGGTGTTTGGAAACATGTATAACTATGGAAATGACAACAATACCCTTATGTGCAAGTTATATGAGGGACTGTTAACAACAAAAGTAACGGTGGTTAGCATAAAGTACTAAACTTGTAACAAATTTTAAACCACAATAATTGTTAATGTAATTTGAAAGTTAAGTAACGAAAAATCAAATTTTAAGCAAATCACAGAGACAAAATTTATAATTTACTCTAATATTTATATTTTATTCACCCTAAACCCTACTACATAACTACATAGCGTGTTTAAAAGGTAATCGTTTATCTTTTAACAAAGAGATAATGTCTTATTTCTACTAATTTCTCTCGTCATTAATACGGTGCTATCTATTTTATGTCGACTTTAATCTTTAAAAAATATAAATAGGGCTATAAAGTATAATTAACATAGTTTTGTGATTTGATTTAATTATTTTTGAGAAAAAAAGATTTAATCGTTTTTAGATTGAAAAACTCGCTCATGCAAATAATTTTATAGTGCATATTTTTTTGAAATAAATTAATGTAGAGACATGAATAATTATTTTGAGACGAGAAGTATGATTCGTTTCCTCTTCATAATTTGTTTATTACGAAATTTGAATCTAAAACATTAAGGATTGCATTAAACATCTACTACTAGACCAAAAGTCTTTTGGTTAAACAATCAACGTAAATTTAAAGATTTGTAAACTCTAATTTACTGAATCAAAAGTCCTTTAATTCTTAAATCATTGAAAGGAATGAGGAACGGATTTTTTGAGGGAGGGGATGAACAAAAGGAAATAAACTTGGCTTGCCTAGAAGGATACCATTGCGTCAAAAGAACAAGGAGGTCTCTGATTCGGTACTCGGTAGCTTGAAGGCCTTAAATACAATTGTTTTAGGTAAGTGATGGTGACATGTAAAGACAGAAAAAGAATCCATATGGTGCTTTGTTATTATATCTATTCATGAATATAATTTCACCGAAAGAAATTGGGAGTATGTGGATCCGTTGCTTTTGCATGGAAGTCCAGTCGAGATGTCAATATCAATCTTCATGCTCTGTTTCAATTTGATGAAAACATAAATATGGAAGGGGAAGAGGAAGAGGATATATGGACATGGAGTTTGGAGAAGGGTGGATGTTTATTTGGGGCATCTCTAAGAACAGTTTTTGATTGATTTCTCTTACATTGCAAATTTTGTTGGATGTTATGGAAGTTTAGAAATGACTGATCGATCGAGTTTTCAACTCAAACAATTAAGGAGATGTCAGTTCGTCTTCCAAAAATGATACAACATCTCTCGTTTTTTTAAACAACAAATCTTTCGGTCTCATTATTTAATTTAAATTTAGAAATTAAGAGTTATTTACATTCAAGCAAGCTCCTAAAATCTGTCACATTCCTTTAATTCCGCACTTTTTGCTTACTGCTACTAATAGACTAATACACCAACGGGCTTCTGTCCCAATGATATATGGAGTTTTACCCCATAATATAGGTCTTGGTCTTGGGTTCAAGTCTCACTATGGGGGTTTCTGGAACTAGTTGGAGGAGGGTTTATTACCTCATGGCGCGTGGCTTGGGTTTGGATGTCACTGTGGATCCAGCCCACTAACATAACTTCGCTGTTAAAAAAAATAGACTAATACAATACTTTAATATTAAGTTATAAGGATGGTTTTCCTTCTATCAATTGGACTCGTTTGTCAATGAAACTTCTACTTACTAAAATAAATGTCTTAAATTATTCATGTACACGCTACACAAGGATATATATGAATTTACAACTTTATTGATACAAATAACAACCAAGCAGAATATAAAATAAAATAAAAAATACGATTTTACTAAAGATATAATAATAAACAAGTTACTTCTTATAATTGTTTGTTATAAGTATATCTTAATTGATAATCTTTATGAGTTTTTCTAGTCCAGCGTTACATGATCGAGGCTATCACAACGTGTCAACGTCTCGGTTAATTAGGTCATGTTGCTAGGTTAAGAGGCAGAAGTCAAAACACGTCTGCCTCTTACTGGTGCAATACCTCCGGAATAAAATATATATAGCTAGAAATATATATTAGTTTGATTTGTATATATAGAGAGAGAATTTTTAAGCCCGAGACTCTTATCCATCCATCCACAAGAAATGTAATTTTAGATTTTATCATTAAAATCAATCGGCACCTCCTTCAAAATAGGATCCCGGTTCGAGAACTAATTTTGAGCTGATCGAAGTGGAATTCACTTGCCATCTACTCTATATACGTCCATGGTGTGAACATCAGGTAGAAAGTGATATACATATTATGTGGGATTGCCATTTCGCTATTTTGATAATATGTAAGAATAGTAGCATTAATAATAATAATTATAAACATACAAAAAAACAAATATAATAATATTAAATCTTATAATTATAATTAACAACAAGATATAATTCAAAAAAATACAATTACATTAAAAAAACTTAATTCTTTTATCTGCTTTATATTATTGTTGTCATTTTCTTCATTTCATTTTGTTTTTCTTTTTATAGTTTTTTTTTTTTTTGTTTTAAAGTCAATTACCTAAATGCAAGGGCGGACCCAAGGCATAGGTAATGGTGGCACGGGACAACATCCAATTTTATCCGCGTAGTGTAAATTTCGATTTTTTTGAGACGGTTCTACCATCCATTTCAAATCCTAGGTCCGGTGCTACCATCCATTTCAAATCATGAGTCCGCCCCTGCCTAAATGAGCATTTGTATGGTTGTATAAGTCGAAATGAGCTACCTACACGTCAATTAAACAGGTCCATCTCGACGAACAATCAGGAGGTAACACATGTACGAAATTTGAAAATTGGGATAGTCCATATCATTTTGATATGCGAGATTGGATGGATATTTAAGGCTCTTCTTACAAAAATTTTGAAAAATGAGACACATGACACGTATACATTGGTTAGCGAGATGGTGAGATGTTTCAGCGAGATGGATGCTTAAACTAGTAAATTTGTGTTTCCATGCGTATTTTGGCAAAGAACTTTTTCTTTTACGCTTTTTTTATTTTATTTTATTTGATGTTATTTTTTCTTCCACTTTTTTTTCTTTACTTTTATTTGTAGGAGGTTTATTAGGAAGCATTCGCTCTATCTTCGGATAGAATGTATGATAGTCTACATCTTATCTCACTCATACTCTGTCCAGATGGAATTGGGTTCTGTCGTTGTTGTGTCATTTTGCACATGCTTTATGGGTCAAGGTTTATAGGTGGTGGGGTGTTTGTCTTGATGACACATTGACACCCATTCCTTCTAAGATAACATATTAACATCATTCACAAATAAAAGATTCCTTGGTTCTCTGCGTTGCAAAATGAATGGCTCGAAGCGTTTATCTGTCGTTATACATTATTTGGAAAACAAGGAATAATTTGGCCTTTATAAATGGTGTTAAAGGACCTTTTTTTTAGGTTCAGCTTTGTTCTTCAACTGTTTCATAGGCAGAACCAGAATTTCAAAGTTGAGTGAGGAAGACTGGCTTTCTAATCCAGATTTATCGATAAAATCATTAGGAGGTGACTAGCATGCACTCGTTGGAACTTTTAAATAGACATGCATAAGATCGAATATATAAAACTCATAAACGATGATCCATTGATCAGTTAAGCTATCCATCTGTTGCACTTTGATCGACTCTAAGAAGAAGCTAGTAACTGTTTGAATTTATTGTACAATTTCTACCTTCTTGAACATGAACATGTAGTTTTTACCTTTTTACAGATGTGTTAATTAACACTTTCGGCTCTCAGGTTTTCTTATTTTTGTGGGCTTTATGTTGCTATCTAATTAAGTTCTGTTGCAGACTCATTTTCTATTTATTTCAAGTTTAGTAAACATTCATGTTGACCGGCCTGTTTTTGTTGCAGCCTCCTTCTCTTGATTAACCGCTAAGGTTTACGTTTTAATTAGTTGATTTTATTCATATATATACTTGGACACATTTATATACTTTATTTCATATTGAAGTAGGAAAAAGATCATTTTGCCCATGAAAGTCAAATCATACATAATTACATACTGACTTCTGAATAACTAGAGTCCCGCCGACTTTATAACAATATTAAAGAAATGAAGAAATGGAATTGATGCCAACTATTACACGCGCGTTTTGAATTTAAAATTTCATTCAACTGTTAAATTAAAGACAAACTGTCATAACTAGTCATCACGTTAGCATAACTAACCTATAACTAAAAAGTCGCGGTGATAACATCCATAATTGTCATTACGACTCACACAGTTATTTATCTCAATTTCTACTAGTTAGAAAAAATAAATAACTTGTTTGACCCATTAATTATGTTTATTTCATTTGTAAGTTTAACTCGTTTGGTTACATCATATCTAACTAATTAATGACGTTTTGCATTGTATATACTTTTGTGTATTCCTACCGGTTAATTTGACCCATTAATATGTTCATTTAATAAACTTAATTGGTTGCACCTTATTTAATTAAGTAGTTGTAAGTATTTTAAGACGTACAATTTTATACATGTTTACACCCATTATATTTATTTGGCTTGTTTACTTAAACTAGCTTCAACCCAGTTCACTTGTTTACTCGTACTAGTACCAAAAACACTTTTAACCCCAGTTTTTTAAGTCTTTTAACCCCGACTTTGAGGGGGAGCTAAAAGGGGTGCGACTAAAAGTCAGGGTACAACCCCGGTTAAAAAATGGGGGCTAAAAACCCTTAACTCCGGTTAAAAAAACCGGGGCTAAAAACCTTATTAATTTGCTTACCTTTTAAGGTGAATTTATCTAAGACTATGTTGTATGCAACTGGTGTTCAGTGTGATTCACTTAACTTGGTAGCCTCCAGATTTCATTTTAATGTTGGAACTTTTCCTTTTAAGTATTTGGGGCTGCCAGTGGGTTCGTCCATGTCTAAATGCACTGCCTGGCAACCTCTTCTTGATAAATTTCAATCTAAACTTTCAGCTTGGAGAGCCTCTTCCCTCTCAGCAGCCGGAAGAATGGTCCTTTGTAAATCTGTTCTGGGGTCACTTGGTACTTATCTTTTCTCTTTATATAAGGTTCCTGAGGCAATTCTATCTAAACTCGAGAGCATCAGATGTAAGTTCTTTTGGGGTGCCTCTTCTACTTCTAATAAGATATCATGGGTTGCTTGGAAGGACTTATTGGCTAAGAAAGAATGTGGTGGTCTTGGTGTTGGTAGTTTAAAAGCCTTAAACATTGCTCTCTTATCTAAATGGTGGTGGAGATTGAAGATAGAAAATGGCTCCTTATGGCAAAAAGTTATTTACTCTTTGCATGGTTTTAGGAGGTCTCAAGCAATTGATCCTCTGGATTCCAAAAAAAGTGGTGTGTGGCAATCGATTTCAAGTATTAGCAAGATGCTTCAAGCCGTGAATATTGATATTCACTCTCTTTTTGTTAGTAATATTATTTATGGGCATCACGGTCCACAACTGGCTTGGTCTTGGAAGCTAGATTCATCTGGTGTCTTTACGGTTTGTTCTTTGAGAAATTTGATTGATGACTCAATATTGGTTACTTCTCATGGCGTTGAGACTATTTGGCTCAATTCGGTTCCCTCTAAGGTTAATGTAATGGTTTGGAGACTGATGCTCAAAAGATTAGCAACAAAAAAGAATTTGGTCAAAAGAAACACTTCGGTTAATAACACCTTTTGTGTTTTTTGTGGATTTGGGCAAGAATGTGAGAAACACTTGTTTCTATCTTGCCCGCTGGCATCCCTTATGTTGAAAGAAATTAGTAAGTGGTGGAATTTGAATTTGCCTTTTCTGGATTATGTATCTAGTTTGTTGCAATGGAAGTCGAATTCAGGTCTCAAAGGTAAGCAACTATTGGCATTTAACACGGTGTTGTTCACTTTCTGTTGGGTTGTTTGGAATTACAGGAACAACAAACTTTTCAACTCTAAGTCGGTGTCGCTTGTTTTTCTATATAACCAAATGCGTAGCCTTTCTTATTTTTTTTTTGGTTGAATATTAGGGGAAAACTTGGGAGGAAGTTAGATTGGTTCAATTGGTATAGTAATCCAAAGTTGGAGACAATTACGTAATTTTGTTTTCTGATCTTTTATACTTTCTAGCTGCTTGTTAGATTTCTTTTATATAAATTCCTTCTTCAAAAAAAAATGAAGGGCATTAACACTATTCTTCTCAATTAAAAATTTTAGAACCTACACAATAAAGATTGTGAAAAACAGTCATCAACATTTATCAGATCTAGTGAAAGTAAATATTCATGAGATACAACCAAATAAGTCAACATGGTGTTCCACAAATCTTCATTGCACAACTAAATTTTCTTTATAAATAACTATAAATGCACAAATCTTTCTAGCCTCGGAATTGACAACAAAACATGCATCAAGCCAGTGCTAATTTTACCATATGAACCTAAGACTAGATTCACATATAAATAGAGAGTTGGATCCAAATATAAACCAATTAGGATTTTACACTATATAAAGTCATTATTAAACAATAATCAGCACCAGTTACTTTAAACAAATTCACATCTACTATTGGAACAATCTCATGATTTAAAAATATCAAAATAAAAAGAACACCGTGGAGAAAACAATCCACTCTAGAATGCCAAAAAACCATAGCAGATTTTAAAACGGTAAAGTTATTTCTTTTTATATGCTAGCTTCAATTATATAGATTTTTATACACCACACCTAATTACACAAACATCCACTGTCATAAAGAAGCAGTTGAAACAGAGGTACGACTTAAACCCCAGAATCTAGTTGTAAATAATTCAATATATAATGGAAAAAGACATGAAATCAAGGTACGACTTGATAGTTACGTTTACCACACATCCTCCTCTAGTACCACACGTTGATTTTTCTATAAGATCATCAAGTAGCTGATGGTTAAAGCACACAAACTGTAAAAAAAAAAAAAAAAAAAGTTAACCTAGTATAGGCATTGATGACAATAAAAGCAACACATAACAGGTAGACTATGTAATTTGCTTCGATCAACATCCTGTAATTTAGAAACTACTCGAGTCTTATTGTCACCATCACTGAACCCAAAATAGGATATTACATAAATAAATATAATGGTATACATAAATAAATAGGATATTACATAAATAAATATCTTATATAAACTTAGGCACACTATATATAAATAATTTCAATTATATGAAATTTGTTTGAAGTCAATACACAGACATTACATATAGAATAGCAGGTCCAAACAAAAAGAAATTAATATGAACAAATGGCAAACTTTTAAATGAAATTTGGGCGCAATCTATAATTAAAAAGTCTAACAAATATGAGATATAAGCCCACAGTTCATTATAACGACTACAACCGGGCCATTAATTTCATTATAAAATATCACAAGGATTATACGCGGAAGTTTAAGTTGTGTCTACAGTCTACTAGCCTAAAATTTTATCCTATGTATAATACTACATGTACTTATTTATAGTCGGGAATTATTATAAATTGTTGTTTAATGCTTAAAAGAATAAAAATGTTATTTTAGTTTGCTAAGAATTGTTGTTTAATGTTGAAAAACATCGTTTTACTGCTGAAAGATATTCTTTAAAGTCTATTTTTACTAAATTGCGAGGCCAGCATGCTTTTCCATCTATTATGTAGGGAGACTCTTCAATCTATTACTTTTGTGTATGTTTAACATGTTTTGTTATGTTTAATTAAAGTTGTACGCATGCATTTATATATAGACAGTTTTGTGTATGTTCGGCCGTTTTAATTGACACTTTACATTTATATATGCATGCATCTAATTTCATTAAATACGCCTACTTTTGTATTTTTACACTCTTAGTTCTTTATTAAAAAAATTTACAAAGTCTGTCCTTAAATTTTAAAAATTAAACACAAATGGTCCTTTGTCTGTAAAACTTTTTAAAATAATCCTTTTACTCTTTACACAATTAATCCTAATTTATTTTGGGTAAAATTTTAAATCATTAAAAATAAAAATAAATTATATATTTTTGTTCTAGACATATTAGCTCTTGATAGTCTGATACCTAACCCTCACTCTCACTCATAATCCTCTCTACCTCTCATTTTCCGGTCACCACCACCGTGGTCGCCACCCACGCCACCACTGTTGAAACTCCCTTAGGCCCTGTTTGTTTCGTAGTATTTTTTTAGATTGGGATTTCAAATCCTGAAAAATCTTGTGTTTCTTTGGGAAAAAGGCAAAATATTTCAAATGATAGGATTTCTTTAAAATCCTACCAAATACTTTAGACATAATATTTTATAAATCTTTCCACCCCCCTAGTATTTTTAAATCCCATAAACAAGTGAATATCCAAATTACCATATTACCCCCACCCCACCGCCACCCTACCTACCCGCATCCTACCCCTACCCTCACCCTACCCCACCCCACCCCA
>JAUEJL010074175.1:0-16168 GCA_032274825.1 Drosophyllum lusitanicum | reverse complement strand
CACACCTAACACACAACTACCCTCATTAAGCGTGAACAACCATACTAATGAGTAACCCGACTTTTCAAAAGTCGGGATATGGTACAATTATTTAACCACGGACCTAACACAACACAGAACCATTAATCGAGAACATATACAGTGTACGAAAAAGCAAAAACCAGATATGGTACCATTATTCATACCTTCCGACTTTTAAAATCCTAAATATACTAGTTTTGAAAGTAAAAAAAAAAAAAAGATTAGTTTTAATAGTTTTTTTAAAAAATGTATTAATTCTGAAAAAAATTCCTTTATTGTATAATAGACAGATATTCATACGACGGGAAAGAGTGTCTCATGGTGGTCGCCGGTGGCCGTAAACTGCGAGACCAAAGCAACTGCCGGTGAGAAGCTAGTACGGGACTCGCCTTGAAAGAATCTCCGGCGAAGGGCGGTTTCTAGTACGGGACGTGAACATGCAAAATTCCACACAAAAAAGATAGCCCTATAAAACCCAGCTCCAAATGGCCTTGAAAAGAATCTCCGGTGAAGAGCCGTTTCAACTTCACTAATACAGTATAATCGCCCGGCAGGGAGATAGAATCCGGCGCGAGGGAGAAGAAGAGCCTGACAGTCGACAGAGCTTGACCGGAAAGAAGGAAGAACCCCAGTGACGACCGGCGAGAGGCGGCGGCCACTGTCGGCATGAGGCCAGCACAAGAGCAACGGTCCAAAAAGCAAATTTAACTCTTACTCATTTCTTTAATATCAATATGCGTTTCCAACTATGTTTGCCGTCCATTGATCATTTCTAATTCGTGAATTACATCATAGAACTAATCGTATCAATACTTTTTTAGTCTTTGATTTCTGTTTCTTCTTTATGTCTTTCTTGTTCTAAGTTCCGACAGAATTCATGCATAAAGATCTTCGAATTGAAACCTAATATCGACTCTAATTAGGGGTTTGAACTCTGATTTTGAGTTTGAAGGCAATGATATTGACTGCACACAGTTTCTTTTTCCCTCCTTGTTTAGCTCTAAACACAAGAAGAAAATCTAAGTCACAAGTTTTTGTTACTAGTTTATCTGGTGGAGATTCAAAGATAGTATTGTCAGAATCATTTACAAAACTAGAAGCTTTGTGGGATGATGGGTTTGGGACTGAAAATGCTCAAGATTTCTTTAAATTAGCCAAGGATTTTAGTAAATCTGACGATGGACCGCCGCGGTGGTTTTGCCCTATTTCATGTGGTAGACCATTGAAGGATTCACCTCTTCTTTTGTATCTGCCTGGTAAATGGTTTCTTATAACTGATTCAAAATTATAAATTAGTCTTTAATCAACACAATGAACATTTTGTTGATGATGGTACCAATTATGTTATGGTAATCTCTGGTTTGCAAATGTCATAAAATAGTGACATGTTTTTGTCAATGGTTCATTTTTATAGTTATACTTTTTTGTCCTGTTATGTTAATTATACTTGAGTCAATGTTCTAATTTGATAATCTAAGTACCAAATGATCGGTTTAGATGGACATGCGGTAGATGTTTACCGGTGCCACGCTATAAATAGCAATATATTTCTGTCAAATATGGTCCACATTAGTAAGTATGCTTTTCTTTGTTCTGTTTTGGTAAGTATACTATGTGTTAATACGCTAATTTGGTAGTTTGAGCACAAGATAATGCTTGCAGATGGCACATGACAGATTTTTACTAATGATGTGTCATTCATTTTAACCGGTTACCGGTCATTTTGGGCTTTAATGACCACATTAACACGTTAATACAAAGTATAATTACCAACATAAATGTTAACAAAAGTAAGTTGCTATTTTATAACATTTGCTCTTTGTGGTTCATCTTCGTTATTGTACAAGTTGTAGCTAACCTTTTTTGATATTTGAGATTTGAGCTTCACACAAGACACATATCTGGGTATACAGGATTAGATGGTCTTGGATTGGGACTCCTTCGGCATGAGAAAGCTCTTGGGAAGTGAGTCACATGTACATATATTTTCATTATTTGTTGCAACTCTCCTTGCTTATAAAACTTGATTTTGAAGTATTTCCTTATAAAAAGTTTTTTTTTTTTTTTTTACTTTCATAATATTTTATAATTTTGACCCTTTTGCAATGCTAGCTTGTAATATACTTCGCTTGATTGCAGAGTTTTTGAATTACGATCTTTGCATATTCCCATCCAAAATCGAACACCACTTGAAGGTAACTTCAGTTAAACTTTTACTCTGACTGTCACTTATTTTCTTGTACATTTTTCGTCAATCATTTATTTCAAAACTGACTCAAAATATATCTCTGTTTAGGGGAAACAATGATCTACATTGTAATATCCTAACTTTCAAACTTTAAGCAAACATCATGATTAAGCTTAAATTCACAACCCATATTACAAGTTTATATTTACATAATTGCCATCTATGCATGTTACCCTAAGTAAATCGTCCATGACAACCATCCTTACTTCAATATGGTATGTGAACATATCAAAATGCAGCACATAATTGAATACAATTGGTTGACGATATATGTAAAAGTCCCGCGGTGGACAAATGTGTAAATTTAGCCTTTAGGAGTAGGATTGGGGGGGTCTGTGTGTTCCACCGTAAAAAAAAAAGTATAGGTGGCAAAATGAGCAGGTTAGACATATAGGGTAACGGGCCAAAACAGACTTGGGTCAAGCAGCTACATTTTAGAGCAACTTGAAACAGTTCTGGTGTCGTCATGTTGTCGCCAAAACTTTATGCTCAATTTTCGATTTTCTTAAGCAATATATTAAATATAATTGAACAAATGATGATTTAAATAGAAAAATTCAGCTTTGGTTTGAATAAAACAGTTTATGAGGCCGAGGGTGTACACAGACTTTCAAGCGGCTGACTTACTTTTATAGCTAAATTGTTAAACTCGCTTGATTATAATCTTGACATTATCATTATAGAAAACATATACCAATTTCATCAAAACTTCATTGTTAAAGCACTTCACACATTAGCTTCAAAGATTTTCTTCAATTTCAAAAACATATATTCCTTAAGTTAACTTTAAACTTGATCATTGATTTTCTTAAAAGGAGGTTCTTTCATTGAATATTAATTTTACATCATTAATAACCTACTTTGAAATAACTACAACAAAATTACTATAAAAAGGTAACAAACAAGCTTAATCATCATCTAAACAGTGAATGTAACTCATATGTGTCAGATTATAGAAAATAGCTAAAAGGGAACATAATTCTTGCTTGATTTTGTCTTACAACATGCTCACTTCTTTCAAACAGCAGTAACACTTATAATTCTACTTCAAAATTCCAATTTCTTGGGATCACAAGAACTTAGATGGATAGCATAGGGCTAAAGGGGTGCTTATACACCCTTTACTATCACCCAATCAAAGAGTGATAAGACCCGATTGAATCAAACAACAAGAATTAAGGGAAGAAACTATTGATTACTATTAAGTAGAATAAACTGGAAATAAGTAGAAGGAAATACAAAAATTAGAAGGGGGTCACACTGTGATACTCCCCTGCCATAAATCAGAGAAGACCCAACAGTGGTGTCTTCCTGCCCAAGCTCCAAAAGCAGGATCGTATGAAACATAAAATAACTCTCGATACCCCCATTCTCCTCTCTATTAGCTTTATATATTTCATTTTACAGCTAAATAGGCCTAGGGCCAATGGGCTATTATGATAATATTTGGCCCATAGCATATTCTCTATCAATACCACCCCCATAAAGACCAGGCTTGTTCTCAAGCCTGAAATTCGACAATTGACTTGGGATAGGACCCTTCATTGTGTCATTAAACGATGATGGCTCTTGGCTCACTAGACCCATCTGCTACCTTAACCACTTCACTTTCAGCTTTTGAATATCCACTCCATCAAACCAAATTTGGCCCGATTCAGATTTCAGAATCGTAGAACCTTTGCAGCAGACCAACTATCATCGATTTTCCACTTATGCTTTGATCTACCTTCTCGCAAGATAGAATGTCCAAACAAAGGTCCTTAAAGGCTTGAATGTGAGGACTAGAAGGATACTTGCAACTAACATGACTAAACTCGATATCCTCCTTCACGTTTTTAACGTGATCCCAAAATCATTGGTATAGTCTATCTTCGATTTCTGGTCAAGAAGACCGAAAACTGAAGCAGCGGCAGTCTTGGCTTTACTTGTATCGGGTGCAAACGAGCCTGAGTTAGAGATTTCTGTTGCCACCATTGTCAAAGCAAAAGTACCCGGAAAACATCTGAGAATGTAGTCTTTCCAGCCTCAACAAGCCAAGCTCCAACGTAAAAGCTGGCTGAATACACGCACTAAAGTAAGAACTACCCTCCAAACCCGATCCCACTGACTAAACCTTGTTTTATCCCGTTTTCTTCGGGCCCCCACATTTATTACATTTATTTCTATAAATGATGCATCATTTTGTCTTCTACAAATATGCCACCATCCTTATGCTCCCAACTGCATGGCGATTGGCTTGCTTCCGTGTACGTCTTCTTAGCATCAGCATTGAACCCTCTTGAGGATTTCTTCTGAACAAAACCATTAGCTTCTATTAATGGAATCAGAACAAGAATCATGAGAGCCAACTGCCAGCAGGCTGCCAAAACTATGACTAAACCACCAGCAGCAGATGACGACTCCCGAACAACCTGAGCAGGTGCATCACCAACCAGACCACAAACACCTGTTGACGACCGTACACTGATTACACCACTTGTATTCCCCAGTGTATCCAACCATCCAACCTCCATGTTGATCATCTTCTCAAAGCATAGTGATCTTATTCTTTTTATTAGCTTTGACCCATTAGTAATACTTGCTATTACCCCCCTTTACAACTTCTGGTATCTCTGGCTTGTTGAGATAGACAAGACGGTGCAATGGTACCTTGTGATGTTCTTTTGAATCTTTTTCTGGTGGTAGGGCTTTGATTTATGATATAATCCGGATATATAATTAATATTATTAGAAGATATGTTTATTATTTAGTTGTTACATTTAGATGGGGTTGATTTTAGATAAGGATTAGTAGTTATTTTAGGAGTAGGTCGCTATCTTTCATTATAAATAGGTCACTAGGGTTGTAACTCTATTTTGTAGAGATTATTGATGGTTCTTATATTATTGGATGGTTTACCTCTCGAAAGTAACTTGTGGAAGAGACGATCGACCTCTCGAAAGTCGATTATTCTATTTTTTTATCTTTTTTATTTGATTACCAATCTGATTCATATCAATTGGTATCAGAGCATTGATTCTGGGCAAAAAAATAATATCAAAGTACTGTTCGTCGGAATTGCTGTTCACAGTGGCACTAATCACAACTAATAAAGTTGCACGAGGTTAACAGCTATTCAGGACAGCAAGGCTCAGAAGACCATGATAAATCAGAAGTCAGTGCAGAACTGAGAAGTTAAAGGATGTCTGGTATCCCTGAATTCATAGAAACTGATATGAATCAGATTGGTAATTAAATAAAAAAGATAAAAATATAGAATAATCGACTTTGGAGAGGTCGATCGTCTCTCCCACGGGGTACTTTAGATAGGTAAACCAACACTCTAATAATAAAAGAACCACCAATAATTTCAGCATAATAAAATTACAACCCTAATGACCTATTTATAATGAAAGATAGCAACCTACTCCTAAAATAACTCTAAAAACTAATTCTTATCTAAAATAAACCCTATCTAAATATAACAACTATTTAAACATATCTTCTAATAATATTAATATATATCCGGATTATATCATTACTCCCGCTTTAGGTCCGGTTCCTTTTACCATTTGATTGAGGATTTTTTGGTTCCATTGGGGTTTATACTCCATAAACACATCTCCATTTTTGCAGCAAATCTTCAAAGGTCGGTTTACTCCCTCACTCATCAAACTAACCGATCCATGTTCTTTGTTTCAATTGTGCAACAACTTGATATGAATCAAACTAAAAATCAGAAATAAAGATGAAAAGATAGAATAATCGACTTTCGAGAGGTCGATCGGCTCTCCTATAGTTTACTTTTGAGAGGTAAACCAACACTCCAAAGATATAAAAACTATCAATCAATTTCTGCATAATCAATATTACAACCCTAATGACATATTTATAATCAAAGATAATAATCTATTCCTAATATAACTCTAACTCCTAATCTTTATCTAAAAATAGTTCCTATCTAATTATATCAACTAAATAATAAAAGATAATAAACTTCTATATTTAAATATTCTATAATGGACCATATCAAACACGCTAGAATTTTTTTACTTTTTGCCAAAATCACAATATATAAAATTGAACCAAAGTTTAACAAAGTTCAAGATAGGAAAATGATATGAAGTTGAAGAAAGCATGTTATTTGATTAATCATACACTGTTATATTTCATAAATCATATAGGTATAGCAGGACTCAAATCATTTACACTAAAAAAACTAGCAATTAATAGGTAAAGCGAGACCTTTGCCCCAAACTAGCTGGAAAAGTACTCACAAGTCATCGCATGCTTAGAAACTTAGAACATGTCTCTCTTAAATCCCACTTTGAAGTCAATATGGCAACATTTTAAGTTCTCTTGTGGTATAATAAGACTGGTAAAACAGCAGTTACAAGTTGCTAGAACATATCAAGTTGGACAACAGCTATGATTCACCAACCTAACCTGTAATTTCATGTGTTAGGTGGTGTGAATGACTGAAAATATATGACTAGTATGCTTCAAGTCTTTTTAAGTCCTTGGACCAAATGTCAATTCTTAAGCACAGTCAAACTCACGGTGCAAGACTACACATATGGTTCATCAAGCAAGAGGAGTAAAAGGATACTGGTTAATAGAATGTCTGTTACTGCTGCAACGGAGCAGATAATCTTGCTTTCCTCTGCTCTTTAAGAAGACTAATATGTCGCATCAGATGCTCAAAAGGAATTTACAGGCTTAATTAGTTTTATTTTACTGCAAAGAGCCTTGCTTCCTTGTAATTACTATAATCTGTCCAGTGTTCCTTTATCAAGGCAAGAAGACTAATTAGCTCTTCAACAAGACCTAACCTCTATCAAACAAAGGTCAAAAGACCGAGAACAAAGTAAGTGTGAAAAAGGCAAAAGCCCCCATCATTTTTACTCTTTGAATGCTTCCAATGCTTGTAATGTACACTGTTCTGCTTTTTCCAAGGAAGAAAGGCTTCACTCAAGAGGATTAATGAAAATATTAACCAATGTGCAACAGTCACTACTCTCCCATGCATTGAATTAATCATAGGAATGTATCATCATAAAGAAATGTTTCCACCTTCCAGAAGCATACTTTGTCAATTTACATTTAATTCAGATGAGTTATCATAGCTCCAAATGATGCATTAGCAAACTTACGACTAAAATCAACCAAACAAGCTAGTTGCCCATTTGTAGAATAAAGACTCCACCTAGCCATGGCAGAGGATTTCTATTATAGTTCTACATTGACGATTGACTGCACATTACTACCTGAACAGTACCTTACACACATTCCTCTTCAAACTTTATAATCAATAGTTGTTAGCTAGACCCTCTCAGTTTACTCTTAAAGAAAACGGAGAACGGTCATCATCCCTACTCCATCCTACAGAACTTGTTCAAGCAATAACCAATTAAACCCTCTCTCACATGTTGTAAGCCTCTAAAAGGGCATTCACATCATCATCAACAGTCTCATCCTAAAAGATTAGGACAACTAGAACATACCTGGAAATATTCCTTGTGCTCTAAAACAATATCTGTAAAATCATCATCAATCTAGACCATCCCTTTATATCATCCTTATTGACTCGAACATTTTGTTAACTAAGGTTGAACTAACTAAAAGAAGGGCTGGATCATCTAACCTTCTAGCACGCTATAAGTCAATAGCAGATGATAATGTTTGATTTCTAATGTCGAATTGCTTTCAATTTCTAAGGCAATAACTAGATTTGAACTTTACAAATGGTGGAGTATTAATCATTTCTAACAAACTATACGAGAATAATTGTTAGCAAAAAAATCCTAGGGGTTCTCTGAAACACAGCCAAGGTCAAACCTTAAATTCCATTAAAACGGTTAAAACTGAAAAAGTTTTGATATCAGCAATTCAGGAAGCATACACATAAATGCAGTCATACGCACATTCACACATATATAATAAATAAAGTTGGATCGGAAGCATACGTCACGGAACTGGAGTAGACCGAGTTCGCCGAGATAAGAAATGGCGCGGTGAGCAGATTCGACGGGGATGATTAACTGGACGAAGGTCATCTTCTCGGACCGCATCAGATCCATCTCCGGCAAATTCTTTAACAATTCCATCTTTATTTGCTATTCTAATCCGTTCCTACTACTAAAACTCAAAGATAATCGATTGATGAATACTAAATTACAGATATCGAGGGCTAGATCTTGAGATCTGGCCTCTGTAAATTCATACTGCGTGCACTTTCTGGATCTATAAATGCATCTGATGCGGGGGAGTTTTTATTAGTGAATGGTATTTTTTTAGTGTTTTTTAACCTTTTGGACCAGATGTCAACTGCCTCTACAGACTCGAATTTGCCTTGTAATTCCTTTGTGCGCCTAAAAAGGTTCAGATACGGCAAAGAAACGGTTTGCTTTACCACAAGATAATCTTACTCACTATCCATTACACATTTGGCTACTTTTTTATCATAATTTATTTATTTATTTCTTAATTATATTTATTTATTAAGAAATATACTACCAAATAACAATGTGCTTTGTAAAATTATTTACGATAAAAAAAACTTTCATTTTTTCTAATAATTTAGTTTCTACACCCTTGTCTATTTTATACAACGTCTAGTCAATTTTAATTGGATATTAAGCTTACTTTTTATATTTTTTTTTAATTATTTTTATATAATTACATCATGATTATGAGTGTTGTTGTTTGCCTAGAAAAAACATGATATGATAGCTTCTAAGATGTTGATGTAGTATTTCAATTTAATTAAAGATGTTGATGTGATGTTTTTATATAAAGTTTATCAATTAATTAGTTTTTAAATGTATAAATTAATTGTAATATTTAGTAATTATAACTATTTAAAAGTTATATAAATGTAATTTAATTCATTTGTTTATATTGATTTGTTTAATTAATGTTCGTTATACTCTCTATCTTTTATCATTATCAATGATCAACCACCTCGTGTACAACCATAATCAACTAGCCCTTGACTAGTTGCAAATAATCGACTAGTTGCAAATAGCGCGTATACTCTTGTTTCAAGTTAAAAACTAAGATTAAAATTTTAATTTATTCAAGAAAACATACACATACACATACACATACACATAGTCAAATGTTTGAAAATCACACTAAAAAACAAAACTTGAACTCTAAAATGCAACTAACATCCATTAAAGAACATATACATAACCATAAATCTAGGACCAACAAAGTATTATCTACTCTAGCAATACACAAACTAACCAGACAAAATATCATAATATTTCATGAGTATTTCATCACATGAGATATTGAATCTCTAGTGATCTTTTGGCAACCAGTTACCAACCACCCTTTTTTGTCAAAACATATATTTACAAAACCAAATTAATACAAAAGCACATAAATACATAAAATATGAAAACATAATTGAGCATACACGTGAGAATAACACATGTATACATCAAATGTAACACCGCGATCCGAAATGAAACCGGAAAGTTACGCATACAATACATAACATAGCAGAAACGATAACTAATCTAAAAATAATTAATCCAATAAGAATCTCAAGTCTCAAATGTTAAATAAATAACTAATAAATCCATAAGCAAATCCTATCAATTACTAAGATATTTCACTAATCTTCTCAAGTCTAGTCTCCAACCGTTCCAAGCTAGTTCTCATTCACGCATCCCATATTCCTCTGATTACCTGCCGCATAGAAAGAAAATGCGGCTGAGCCAAATGCCCAATACGCGAATAAACGAATACAAAGAAAATATACATGTCCAGGAATACAAATATCCAAGCAAAGAATATTCCAATATCAAATCTAAGTCAAACAATGCATAAGAATAATAAAAATAGCCAAGTCAACAGAAAACAGAGAAGTATGATACAGACCGAGCTCAAATAGTGAACATCTGCTTAAATAAACAAGTATTTCACCAAGAAGGTTTGCACAGGGAGCTGCAGACTCACAAGTGCCCGTGGTGAATGGGGTATTGAGCACCCATACACTGATGTGTGTTTGTTTCTATTAATCAGTACTTGCAAAGGTTACCTTGAACCTAGGGTTACAAGGCTTATATACTACAAGACCCATAGGCCTACAAGGCTTGGGCTAAGCCTGACAATTCGGGTCGTGTTCATATTAAATGGTTCGTGTCGTGTTCGAGTCAACCATTTTCGTGTCGACCCAATTTAGTTTCATGTCGTGTTCGGCTCGGGTCGTGTTTTAGTGTCGACCCTTTTTTTGGAGAAAAAATCAAATTATATTTTCGGTCAAATAACTTGATTTTCATACCGGGTTTCATATCAAAAATCAAAATTATAAAACCAATATAATAGTTCTAAAACACAAATAAAATTCACAACATAAGTTTGAGAATTCAAACATACGACTAAAAATCCTTAAAAACATGAAAATTAAAGGGGGTTGTAGCTTTGCAGGCAATTACCTTTTAGAAAGATTGAACTGAGAGAGACGACTGAGTCTCTGGAGGCGCGACGATGGACGAGGTTAGGGTTCCATTTCAATTTCATGACTCATGACTCATGAGTTCCTCTTTTCTTCTCCAAATTTTCTTATTTTTATTCTTGTAATTTTGTTATATATTAATTTATCAAATTCAAAATAAAAATTTAAATGAAAATGAAAGTCTTTGGAGGTAAAAACTAAAAATTGTAAAATACTAAAACTTAAAAGTGCCGCCATTTTTTTATTGTACTTAGTTATTAATTTATTATATATAATTTCAAATTAATAATATATTTAAGTTAAATGTTTTTTGGGTTTTTTTATTACTATTATAAAAAAATCGTGTTAAACAGGTTACTTTCGGGTTATCGTGTTCGTGTCGACCAGTTTCGTGTCATTTTCGGATCAACCCATTTCTGACCCAATTCAGTTTCGAGTCGTGTTTGTGTCGACGTAAATCGTGTTCGGTTCGGGTTGGGTTTCGGGTCGTGTCAGGATTTGCCAGCCCTACATTTCACATTCGAACTTATAATTTTTCATATCGAAAACACATGCAAGCTAGGATTATAAGCATTAGTTTACACATAAGTTGTGAGTGTAAATAGTAGGGTTTAGTTTTTTAAAATATATCTAAGTTGTCACCTTTTGCTATTGTATATATTTAACTTTAAAAACTATCATTTAATGTACTAAGGTTTCAAAATCTACCATTTAACGTATCTTAAAACCTACACAGGAAGTTGCAGGTAACTTTTGTATTTTTGAATTATTTTTTAGACCAAATTCAAGATGAATATCACATGTTCATGAACTAAATGAATCTTCATCACCTTCATCCAAAAATGTTTCAGAATTCATGCCAAACCTAAAAGGAAGATGAATCACAAGTCAAAACCCAAACCAAACCAAATACATAAATCAATACACACCTACAATACCTAGATCAAACCCAAAAATGTTTCAAATTTCGTGTGAAACCTAAATGAAGAACATAAATCGATACATATCTGTGAAACCTAAGATGAAGCTGAATCACAAGACAAATCCAAACAGATCTGCAATACCAAATAGATCAAACAAATTATCTATGGAACCTAATAAGATGAATCGCTGATTCAAAACCCAAATCAAACCAAATAAGTTATCCTTGAAATCTAAGATGAAGATGAATCCCAAGATGAACAAAATGAAAACCTAAATAAAACAACAGATTTAAATCTAATAGATTCAAACACAGAGATGGTGAAATCAAATATATGAACTAATATGAAGAACCTTAAAAACTTACCCTTTAATCCCAGAACTCGATGAATCGCGGATCATTAGTAACCATAAATCTTGAGTCGTTTGGTAACCCTAAATTGCACACATACAATTATTGTAATCTGGGCCAAATCATTGGGTAACCTTAAATCATACACATTCAATTTTTGGGTAACACTAAATCGCACACATTCAAGTTCAATTGAAGCTACTGTTGTTGGTATTTCCCAATTCGATGGAGTAGTTGTTTTTATCTTTTGTTAAAGGTGTTGATTGGGTATCGTTGCCAAGATATGGGAGGTCTATGTTGTTGATGTTGGAGTTGTTGGGATTCCATGGGGATCAAAGCACGTAACGGAAGCAAGAAAAACACACAACAAAGATCCCATGAAGTCCCAAAGGTGGTGAAACTTGTAAGAAAGCTACATGCAACCAAAACAAGAACAAGGAGGAAGAGTCATACCCTTGAAGACGTTGGTTTCTTGGCTGGAACTTAAGGAATCCGAAATGGGATGAATGCTTGGAACAAAGGGCTCCAAAATCCTAATGCAAGTCCACACCAAGCTTCACTTCAACCTCCTTGTACTAGCAAGCCAAAGAAATCACCAACACTTGATGATTCACTTCTGGAACAGCCTTGAACTTGATTGTGCACAGCCAAAACTCACTTGCTCTTGCTCACTTACACTAGTATATGAACTCACAATATGGTATGCTTGCACAAAATTGACCAAGAGAGAATCATAAACTTAGAGAGCCCCTAATATAAACATGTATACTGCTCTCCTAGTCCCAGAGTCGGACCAAATGCACACTCCTCATTGGACCAAACAAAATGGTCCAATAAAACACAAGTGTCATTTGAAATTCTGCCTTCACGACTTCTTCACGGGCTCTCACGGGCCGTGAAGGATAAATGCGCCACGACCGGCCATTAATCCTCCACGAGCCGTGCCGCGCCGTGCAAGAATCGTGAGGGCACGTGTCTTCACGACCTCCTTCACGAGCCGTGTAGGGTCGTGAAGCCCTAGGGTTTCACGAACCATGCGGCCATGACCGGACACGTGTACACGAGCTGCTTCACGACCCGTGGAACATCCTTCATGGTCGTGAAGCTTAGGTCAGATTGAATTTGACCATTTTGACCCTTTCTTCTTATAGCAGGCTATCAAGATTGAAACTTGGTGCGTGACCCAATAGGCCCATGCTGCATCAGCAGTGAAACCGGCCTACGTGTGTCAGTGGGCAGATTCCAACATCTTCTTGGTTTGCTAGTACAAAAGGCTTGAAGATAAGCTTGGTGTGGTCTTGGAACAAGGTTTTGAGGCCATTTATCTGATCTTCATCCCAAGCAAAAGTTATAGCCGATTTAAAGGAGTCTCAAGAGGGTATATTTCTATTCCTTATGCTTCTTTTCTTTGTTGTGTATTTCTTTCAAAGACCACCATTGGGATTCATTAGGGTTTCATTTTTGTGCTTGTTTGTTTGCTTCCGTTGTGTGTCTTGGTCGTTATTGAATCCCAATATCTAAGACTTCTCGGAGATGCTTCTCATGATCCACTAGACTCTTGGAGTAAGTATGAATATCGTCTATGAACACGATCCCTAATTTATCTGACATTCGCCTACACACCGTGTTCATCAAATCCATGAATGCTGTAAGTGCATTAGCAAGACCAAAAGGTGTCACAACAAATTCAAATTGCCCGTATCGAGTTCTGAACGTTGTTTTAGGAATATCATATGTTTTGATCTTAAGCTGGTGATAACCCGACCTCAACTCGATTTTTGAAAACCACAATGCTCCTTGTAACTAATCAAATAAATCATCTATTCTGGGCAACATATACTTATTCTTCATGGTCACTTTATTAAGCTCAGGATAATCAATGCACATACGAAAAGTACCATCCTTCTTTTCACAAAAAATATAAGAGCACACCACGGAGAACTATTAGGTCTAATAAACCCCTTGTCTAGTAGCTCCTGGAGTTGTATCATCAATTCCTGCATCCCTGGTGGAGCAAGTCTGTATGGAGCCCTTGCTATTGGTGAAGCTCCCGGCACTAAATAAATTCAAAACTAAACTTGTCGGTCTGGCAGTACCCCAGGTAGATCCTCTGGAAACACGTCAGGATATTCACATGCTATTTTCACATCTTCTAAACTCATTTGTTTCTTTTCTAATTTAGTGTGTATAACATAAGCTAACAAATCAGTGTACCCATGTTGAAGATACTTCCTAGCTTTAGAACTGAACACACATTTGACTTTCCCCTTTTGACATCACCACATATACATAGTTCTTCCGCACTTGGGGTATGAACTTGTATCACTTTTTGCTCACATAATATAGTAGCCTAGTAACATCCTAACTAGTCCATTCCAACCCCTACTTGGAATCATAGTCATAGGTATAAGTTCAATAGGGAATCTAACTGTATCTATTTCTATCACATTATGTTTATACACATAAGTTACAATCACATATTTATCATCAGCTATTTCAACTTCATGAGGAGAATCAAGCTTTTCACAAATTTAGTTGAAATTTTTACAAAAAGAAACTGATACAAATGATTTGCTTGCACCCGAATCAAATAGCACGAGAGTAGGTAAGTTTTTTATAACATATGTACCTGTGACCACATCCGGTTTGGTTCTAGCTTCCTCAGTTGTAAGATGCAAAGTTCTCCCGTTAGGTTTTGGTACATCTTCTTTCTTCACTTCCTTAACTCCAGGAATATGTAAGGGAGGTAAAACTGAAGTAGATTTGAAGCCAGTGGGTGCTGCCATTGCAGTTGGGTTTGGGCATTTAGATCTCTGGTGACCCGGATGGTAGCAATTAAAGTATAAACTGGTTTCCCACACTTATAACATGTTGGAGAACCAAACCTGTATTCCCCCATGTGATGTTTCTTGCATGTTGGCCAAATCGGGTAGGTTTTCTTCATTACTTTATTCTCCGGAGAATCGACCCTCGGTATTCAAGAAAACAGTGTAGTTTTCTCTACCGGCTTCCTTCCTGTTTCTTGTCTCTCTAATTCTAACTCTCTAGCCCTGGCCGCGTCCATCATGGACTTCATAGTTTGATTTTACTGGCGTCAACGAATTCTTGTATGCTAGTCTTAAGAACCATAATATACATGTACATTTTCATCTTTTCATTAGCAACATAATGTGGGCAAAAACGTGATTTCTCTAGAAACTTCGCATTGATTTCAGGAATAGTGTTTGTAGTCTGCTACAATCTGTGAAATTCATCTATGATCCTATCTATCTCTGATTGAGGAACAAATTGCTCAATAGTAATTTCTTTAAATTCCTCCCACGTCATGTTCTCAATGTGAGTGTAACCCCTTTCTTTCACCTCCATATCCAACCAATATTTGGTTGCACTCGTTATTTGGTTTGTTGCATATCTCACTTTATTCTCAGCTGCACATGAACAGTATGAAATGTACCCTCGATCTCCGAGACTCACCTATGAGTGACAATCAGATCAGTTGACCTGTAGAACAATGGTGGTTGGCATGTAGAAAAATCCCTAAACGTGCAAACCTTCGGTGTTTCATGAATAATAACTTATGGATGAGGATTGACCCTTCGCCCTGTGCAGCTAACCATGCTGCTAATTCCTGTCTGACCATCTCTTGCTTCTGTTCTTTCATTTGTTCTATAACTCGTGCAATGATAAAGGGTATACTCTGCTCCATTGCTTTACTAAGTTCTCTTGAAATGGATTCCCTGAGTGTAGGTTTTGGAACTTCCCGATTTAAGTTTGGGGCTCCGTCATCTCTAGTATGTTGTACCCCTATAGGGATTCTTCCACCTGTAACACTGGTTTCTATACCTTAGGGTTTTTGACTAGGGCCACCCTCAGGGTTATTCGTTGCTCGTGAACCTCTACTATTAACCATTGTAAAATTGATGTGAAGATAGCTCTGGCAGGCAGACACATATAATTTTTGGGTTCTTACTGGTTTCACTCTTATATTACTGTAGACACTTAGCATATTATTCACATATATTCTTTCTTGTTATGGGAAAGCTTAAGTGACACTTTATAGCTTTCTATTCTAGCACACTACCCCTGACCTGATCCATAGGATACAACCATGATTTTGTCAAGTTCTAGCATACATTGTGTAGTTGTAGTAGTATGGCCCCCCTTACCACTTCAAAT
>JAUEJL010074164.1:0-16171 GCA_032274825.1 Drosophyllum lusitanicum | reverse complement strand
AAAAGGGTCGAATTACAGATTACGGAAAGTGTATTGAACACGATCCACGAAATTATCCAAGTTATATTGTTATTCTTTACCTTGTACAAACCCTTTCCTCCAACATTGTTTTCTTCTTTACATTTTTTGTTATGCTACTTTTATGTTTAGAGATTGAAATTGAATGTAAACTGTTATATGTTTTAGAGTAGCATTTTATATATTGTAATGGTGACTTTATATGAATAAAATCAATTTTTGCATAGTTCGTTGCTATAAATGGTTCATTTTAATACAAATAAAAAATATATATGGTAGAAATAGGCTTTGTTGTTATCATATATATGGTTCATTTTTGCATAGTTTGTATTTTTAAATATGGAATGTAAGCGATGACTTGTTTGGTCTCTAAAATCAATGATTAGTGATGACTATATTCGTTATAACATAGTGATGACTATTTTCGTCTTCAAAAATAGAGATGACTATTGCGGTCATAACAATAGTGACAAATATTTTGGTCATAATCGTAGTGATGACATTTATTGTCACTATTATCATAATTTTTACTGATTTGGTGATGAAATTATGTTGTCACAGATATTGACGATTCTGCTATGGTCACTCTTAGTGACCACTTTTGCACTTGGTCTCTACTGTGACGGACCTATAGTGACAGAAAGTGATGTCTTTAATTTTTATCACTAGTGGTCCTATTGACCATATTTATGCTACTAGTGGCAAATTTTCAATTGTCATTAAAGCTTATTTTTCTTGTAGTGCGGACATGAGACAAGAGAACAAGTAATTACTGGAAACATAATTTAGAAGTGTTTATCGCAATGCTATATAGTTTAAGCCTTCCGCTGTAAGTAATGGTGAGAATTATATTTCATGTCCGTGGTATGTAATGTTTATGGAATAAGTCATCACCTAGAAAAGTGGGTGTGACATTTGCAGGGACAACCATGGGCCACAAGGGTGACCGCCCAAGTCCCGATCATTTTAGGGGCCCGTTTTTGAAAAAAAATTATCTATGTATATACATGCAAATGTTCAGTGATATTTAAGCCCATATATAAGATATTGAGAAGTGCCCAAATGAGGCCAATTCAATTCGGCAGCAATGTGGCGTCCTCCACAATTCTCCAATTCATGGTGTGTATATTAAAAAAGAACAAGAAAAGAGGGAAATCGAAAAGTCGGGAATGAGGAAAACGAAGAATCATCATAGATTTAATTATTGGAAATATCGATTCTCGAAGGAACAAGAACTGAGTTTCTCATAATCTCTCTTCTCATAATCGCCAATTCTCTTCCTCTTTAGTTTTCTCCTTAGTCATAACCTAACCTAGTAATTGGCCACGGTTCACCAACAACAGTCAATAAATCGGAGGCCACCAATTGCTCGACGAAGGCTTCAGGTTAATTTGAATAGTTGAATAGGATCATTGAGTTTGCCTGAAATGTTGAATAGTTCGACGAGGCTTCTATAAATCATTAATTTATCAACCTACCAATGAGTGACAACAACAATCACCGCTTCATCATGTGTTAACATTCCTAATCCTATTTTCGTTTTGCTATTCGACTATTTGCATATGTTCATTATATATGAAAAATGATACTGCGAATGATTGGATATTTGTGTTTGAATTTGCTTTTTCTTCTGTAGTATTAGACTAAAATGGCCTCTTTAGTCATTAGTGAATTTCTTGATTGTTTGATACTTTGTAAAATTGTTTCGAGTGTTTTATACTTTTGACTCTTTTGGTTTTTTGGTTGTATTACCTGTTTATTCTTGATATTTTGTAGCCAAACAACAAAGAAAAGAGATGGAATTGAAAATAAACATCTATCAAGTAGTTGAGTAGATGATCTCTAATTGTTTCTATGATGACGGAGAATGCTGACATAAAGATTGTGATGATATAGTTCGATCTACGACTTGATGCCACTGCACCCCTCTTACATGTAATTAAATATGAATTAAAAACAAATTTAAGATATGAAAACAATTCAAATTCCATTAAATATTAGGTGAAAACAGCCGAAAACAATGACTAATCAACTCAAATGCAAGTGTTTTAATTTTATTTATAACAATAATAGTTAATTAATTTTGTAATCATAAACATTGATATGTAATTTTATTCTTGTTCTTCTTAGATATTAAGTCGACTTTGATTAATTTGAGATAAAATGCTAAATTGTCGCTTGAGTGAATAAATAGTTATAATCAGCTCAAAATGCAAGTGTTTCAATTTTATTTATAACAATAATATTTAATTAATTTTGTATAAAAATATTTTTAATAATAATTTATTTAGTTTTAATATAATAATAATTATTATAATAAATAGTTAATAATATAGAATTGGTAATAAATGGGTAATTAGTTATGCTTAAAATTAAAAAAAAATGTCACTAAAGGACCGAAAATGAAATTAATAACAAACCTAAAGGACAAAAAATGAAACCGGCAAAATGGAACTTTACATAATAGAGTAAACTACAAATTCTGTCCATATGGTTTGCTTAATATTCCACTTTTCATCCTTTAGTTTTCAAAATTATATTGATAATCATTATAGTTTGCATTTCGTCACGAGTTTAGTCTTTCATGCTAGCTTTCGTTAACCTTTGTCATTAAAGGCACTTATGTGCAAAGGATTTGTTAGTTATTTTTACTCTAATCCTTATTACCAAACACATAATGAAAGTAATGAGTAAGAAGCTAACTAATCATCAATTAGGCTTTTTGACAAGATTCAAAAGCTAACATATCATTAAGTCCCCAAATTAAAAAGGGCAAATTGCATGAAAATACAATGAACTTTGTCTTGGTTATCATTGTATATAACAAACTTTAAAAATTTAAAAACAATACAATTAACTTTCAAAATCCTCTCATTGTATGCAAACAACTTTTTTATGTGTCTATTGTTTAGTTACCATTGTATACAATGAACTTTGCCATAACTTCTATAGTATACAACAAGTTGCATACAATGTGATGATTATAAAAGTTGATTGTATTATTTTTTAGAAAATAAAGTTGATTATATATAATGGTAACTAAGACAAAATTTATTGTGTTTTAATGCAATTTGCCCTTCTCTTTTTGTCTGAGATTGATGTTTAGGTTGTTTAAGTATCAAAAGTTTGTTACATAAAAATGCGATAAATTTTGCATAAATTATCATTGTATATAACAAACTTTATGTTTTGTTAATAAATATAATCAACTTTTATAATTTTGTCATTGTATGCAAATTATTGTATACAACGATAACTTATGCAAAGTATATTGTATATACTAGTAACTTAAAACGAGACACATGAAAAAGTTTTTTGCATACAATAAAAGAATTATGATAGTTGCGTTTGGTATGATAAACCCTAAAAAATGATAAAAGTAATACAAAGTTCGTTGTATTTGGTATGATAGTTGTATTTGCATGATTCTTTCTATAGTCACCTTGCATATGACATTGTAGTATTTGTAAGTTTGTGAAGTTTCAATTCAAAATCAATTGATAATAAGTAGAATAATCTAAGACTACCCTTATCAAACGCATTATAAAATCACACTCTTCCAATGTTGGAAAATACTCATCACGTCCCTCACGTGTTAGATATTTTAGTGTAATATAAGTATTTAGCTAAACTTGGTAACGAATCAAGGTGATGCGAAGTGCACACTTGTTCAGATCTTATCAATCATAGACCCAAAAACAACACGGGTCAAGGGGGCTGCGCCCCCTCATGGGGTCCTAGAGGCAACGCTAAGCACCAATCTGAACTGAAATAGAGAGTTGGTATATTTGGGAATATGTCAAAACTGATGATTCAGAAGCTAATTAACATGCTTAGCAGAGTGCTGATGTGATCAACTTAGCACTGATCTAATCAGTTGAGCGCTAAACTTATCTGTGTGCTTGATTGAGTGCTCTGAGCATTAGCAAAGGATTAGTTTATCATTGCTCAATTGAGCATTTGCTTGTCTGTTGAATGCACAACTAAGCATTGTTCTCTAACCAGCCCATAACTGTCATATAACCATTGCAAAACTGATTTTGACGGTTATTGGTGCCAAAATAGATGCTCTATAGGGTAGATATATATGGAATAACAACAAACATAAAAGATACAAATTGTCCAATAAAGAAATCCGTTAATTATTCCCAAGTTGATTTCTTACAACCCATATAGGGAAGAAATAGAACCTAAGAACAATGTCCTTAATACACAATTAAAGGATATATAAATCAGATTTTTTTAACATCAAGTGCGTTCTTTGCGCCTAACACATGGATACTTATAGGTTACATGGAGTGTGTGTGGTCGTTTGACCAACAACGGGTGAATTTGACTCAAATATCATATAAGTTTGTGAGGTTTCAACTTAAAACCAATTGACAACGAGTGAAGTAGCCTAAGACCCTTATCAAACACATTATACAATCACATTTGTTTGATATGAGACAATACTCAACAATATTCTTTTAAAAATATCTGAAACTAAGATTTTCAGTTGGATGCTAATAGTTAAGGATTTAGTATGAAGATAAAAACTTAAAAACCGTAACGACAGATTCAGTGGTTATCTATGGATAGTGTTTCATAAAACACAGTTTCCTCGGAATGATATTTACGTGTCATAAGACAAGAAACTTGTCGCAATAGTCACGGGAAGAGTACGTTTACCATGTACCAAAATAGTTAGTCTAGCAATGTCCAATGATGACAAATCTCATGATACCTAATTTTTTTTATAAAGGTGACTACATCTAAGCACCCCGAGTATTCAATTTGTCTTTTTCATTGAACTTTAAAGTCACACATGTATTGAACTACTTTATACACAATTTAAGTATGTATTCGGTTTTATTTATATCAAATTCAACCAAAGACATGGTGATGGATAGAGTCACCCTACAATCTCACTTGCCACATAAGCGTCATGTATTAATTTATTCACTCTTTACCCTTTCCGTCTAGTCATCTTTTTACCCACAATATCACCTATTTTTAATAAAAGAAAAAAAATCATGTGAGAGGCCAAGAGACGATCTCCCATTGGCATGCACATCCCACCAGGATATCCTTCATCGAGATATATGGCAGCCAGGCATCCCCAAAAAAACACCAATCACCAACTATACCCATCACCCTAATATCGAAAATTCCCTTAAAATTTTTGAATAGATTAGAATTACTCAATTACCTTTGTATATTAATAAGTATTGGCTTCACGCAAATACAAAAGATCGCTCTAGTCATTTTTTACAATAACTCAACATCACATGCCTCGTTAAGCGGAATTGGATTTTGTTGTTATTACAGTAATCATAATATTTTTTTTTCATACTTAATATAAATGAAGCAAAACACATACTTAGCTGGTCCATAAAATAATTTTAATAGCTTAGCGAGTGCCAAATAATACTTTTAATTGATAAATGAGTATTTAAAAAAAAAAAAAAAACTGCTCATATATCTGTATACAAGTTATCTCTAAAAATACCTGGATTAATGTAAAACATGCCCTAAAAAAACAATAAAGGTAAGGCCCATAATTTGAAAGTCAGACGTTCTTATAGCTCTTTAGAGTTTATAGAATTGTAGGCACATTACATAGTACATACATCAATCACGAGGTCCAGTCCACCCGAAGGCCCGTCATGTTGAAAGGCCCAGCCATACAAATAGATCATGGTAGGGTACGAGGTAAACATAAAAAATTATTTTTATACAATTCTACTAGCTAAATGCTTGGTTTTTGATAAAATAAGAAAAAAAATTGTTTCCTTGAAAAAAAAATAAAAAGTAAAAGAAACTGAAAACTTGTTTTCAAAGTCTTTATTACTATCATTTATGAAGCTTGTAGAAATCTAAGGGCTAGATCCGGTAACTAGTAAGGTCCAGCATATGATATAATTAAAGTAAATCACCCATTAGGTAGCATTATGTAGTTTTTTATTTGTATTCATTGCCAGTCAAGCAGAGGTAGCCATTGGTGGTGTACCAACTACCAAAGCTAACACTTTATTAATTAAAGATCATAAATCATAAATAAATAAAGGACAAAGTATAAGGTTAACATATAAAAACTCATAAACAGAAGATTGGGCTTATGAGATGGACTATTTTGATCAAATAAAAGAATCCATTGCTTGGTGTTTGACCAGACCTTACCCGCAAATAAATATCCATGTTAACACCATATTATGTAAAATTATTATTATTGGATAATATAGTCTTTTCCTGTAAATGAGTCCTTTCACACCAACACATATTTGGCATAGTGGTGTCAAAATCTACCAACTAGATTGTAAAAGTGCACGAGTAATTAGCGTAAAAGAAAAGAAAATAAAATAAAATAAAATTTCTCAATTCACTTGTGTTAAATAACAAGTGCCCATAAGTCTGAACCTCAATAGGCACATCATCACCTCTTGATGAAGCTTCATAACTAGTCATACCACTAGGTAAGAGGAGTCATAACTAAGTCGTGGTGAGGGGCGTCATGCCCATCACGTTCATAATAGGAGAAACTTATTATTAATTTTTTTTGGTTGGATAACAAAAGCTTATTTATTTAAAAGAGGTTCAGTCACGATAGTTATTACTATGGCAGTCAGTCACGCTGACATGACACTCAGACCTAGTTCATAAGAGATGTCAAAACATGAAAGTAAACCTAACTGTATTTGTATTGCCATGTAATCGCAAACAACAAAACCCCCTGATTTCACAACCCAAATTCTATCATACGATTGTGAACTCTAAATATTCGTACTTTTACCTCAAAGCAAAAACTTATTCTGAATCTCTGCTACCTTATTTAGATACTTAAACAGTTAAAGTTTGAGTATTTCCCTTCTTCTCTATTAAGAATTAAAAGACGGGAGAGGCTCCTTTTATACATAGAGAATTGGGGAAAGAAACACTTCCTCAGTTGCTCTTAAATCAGCCACATAGAACTAAACCATGGGCAGACACTGATCTCACCCAACAACCAATATTTCTTAGACTAGTATTCGTGTTATCACAACCTCATACTTACTCTTAAATCAGCCTACTTTTGGGAGGTAAATCACTCTGCCAGAGATGCCAACTGATTTTATGTATTTTCTAAATCAATTAAATACGAATTCATAATATTCCTAACTTCTAATGGAATCAAAATTATCTAATTTGTGTAACCTACCTATAATAATTGTGGATTCCCATCTCAATCCCTATATAAATGATCAAACTGATAATCTGATCTATGTCTACAACAAGATTTGAACCCACAACTAACAAGACATAGGGAACTTTTCATACCGCTAGGCCAAAAGTCTGTCAGTAAATTGCTATACACTGCTTATCAGGTTCATGCTTAAACATTTCAGTTTCGGATAGCCCTATGATAAGCAGTATAAGGAAGTGGATAAACATATAGAAATCTTTTCACTATGTATCAGAGTTCAAATTTACATACAGACTTTTTTGCTTATTAGATAGTGTTTCAAAACACCCTAAAACTTTAAAAACATGAAAGAATGTGAACCTAATATCGTACCTGAACACCTTAAATGAAACCTTTTATGTAATTTTAAACTACCATATCCGATGTATGGCTAATTACAGTTGAGCTATATTCCTTACATACCTACTGATATGTGCGTTGATGCATCCCGGTTCTTCCTGCAACAAGCACACCAAACATAAGCAGAACAATGTTTAATACTGTCATGAGGATTTAATTTATAATGATCACATGTGATTTTTGTAAAGAACCTCATGAAACCCAAAAGAATGAACTACAATTTAGGGAATATCTCATGATACTATTACTATGGTACGCAAAGATGACTGCAGGCCAAATTCCTAAAATTTTTAATGATCAGGAACTAATAGTGGTGCCAGTGGGCAATTTGGTAATTTTAACACCAGTATCTGTCAGAAAGGAAATTTTCTACCAATGAGAGACATCAAGGATATGGAATGTTTTGTGGTTGTCATTAGACCAAAGAAGTAGAAGATCACAATTGTTGATTAATACACCAACTACACAAGGAGAAAGAAAGAATACTATAATAAGCTTAATGAAACCGCTGTTTTGATTGTTTAGAACTAGAACAGTTCTCAGTCAAATACGTATATCTTACTGCTTTTAAGGTCCAATGCTCCTTTTATCCTATTTTCTTTATAGTTGACTTACCTATCAGTAACCGGTTCTTACAATAAAAAATATCATAACTCTTTAAGTCTTAAAAAACAAAATTTGACTCTAATAGTGGGAAGAAGGAAGTAGAGAATGGTATGATTCGTAAAGAATGTTATCAGGGCATAAGAAACACAAAAAGTGTTAGAGCTGTTAAATAAGTATAGTAACACAAAGCATGGATACACTTACCATCATCAATCTATAAGTATAGCATTGCAGTGTTTTCTCTTTCTTCTCCTTGCTTTTCTTAGAATACGTTCAGTTTCTTCCTTCGCTTTCTCGATTGAATACCTTCCTACATCGTACCAGAAAATCCATGTCATGAGAATGCAAAGTATGTACATCAAACACCGGATAATCAGTTAACAAACTTTATCTATATGACTATATTAGTCTTCTTTTTTCATACTCTTGTCCCAAAGGAAGATTCCACTTATGATTTGAAATTTTATAATTTATACACTGAATAATGAGTTGACAAAATTAATTTATTGCTTAACTTTGTGATCATTCTATTTTCCTTAAACCAAAGTTCATCTCCTAATCATATTTCATTAGGGAAAATGTCAATTAATTGATGCTCAAAAGTCAAAATAACTTCCTTTCCTCCTTTGGAAGGAGGGAGTATTATTCTTGTTCACTATGTTATGAGCTAATCAAATACAATAATACAAGAATTAGAATGAGTACTAACCTGTTCCCTTTTCCTCAGAAAAGAATTCAAAACCTCGATCAAGATCTTCGTCAGATTCAATGACAATCCTTAGTTCTTTTTCCTACAATACATATATCACAGTTCATTAATTAACCATGCGTGCAATATTTATTATACTAGTGGTTAGCTTACCCGCGCTTCGCATCGGGGAGTAATTACTTTTTAATCGAGTTTGATTAGATTATTTATCTACTATTTTTTACTAAAGAAACTAATTTTAAATCACTTAGGCAATATGGTAAATTGAATTTAGATATGAAACTTAAAACAATTGAATCGGTTGAATTTCTTAAAAGTAATTTAGCTTCCGTGTATTTTGAAACTACGTAAAATATTTAAACAATGAGAGCCTATTTCACTACTAACACATGTGACTTGGATTCTATCTAATGACAAGTACTTGTATAATAAAAGAAGTACATAAATTTAATATAAAAAATAAAATCCACACCTTAAGGCCTTAAAGTTTACAATAAACATTTCATAGTTTAAAGAATTACAAATAATAAGAAAAGCTTTCTCAAAAGAGTTAATTACAAAACAATTTTTTATGTTGTTATTAAGAAACCAAACAAAAAAATAATGCGAGCTGGAGTACAAAGAGAATGACAAAATATTAAGCAATAGTATTATAAAAATAATACTAAATAAATAATTTAGTTGACAATATACCGCTATAGCAATATATAACAAAAAATAATATTCTATACCAATAGTAAATAATAATACATTATCAGTCCATTACAAAAACACATGTTAGAAAAGTTAAAAAAAACATATAATTGAATAAGCCATGGATAGAACCCAAGGCGTTGGCTGCATGTGCACCTTCCCTTACCATTCCTTCTAGACTTTCATTTGTAACTATTTTGGAAATTTAGATATATAACCATTTTAATTTTTTAATGTAGAAAATGACAAAATTTTCCCTCTAATTGTATGGTATATATAATGTGTGTATGAATGCATGCATATTTCTTGTGTGTGTGTGTGTGTGAACTTGCATGTACTGAACATGTAATGTTTACTTAGTATTCCATATTTTCATCAGCTGGACTCATGCAAAACATTTAATTTCTCATACATGTAAACATCCTTCAAATGGTGGACCTAAATATGCCAATTGTTCTAATACCATGTGAACAGTGTTTAAACAAAATTAAAATTAAATGAGGCTGAACAGTAATTGGACTGATATTATTACCGAATAATGGAAGTTCAAGCTCAAGAAAGTAGCCATGAAAGGATATATGTTGGAAGAAACTCTGTTGCTAAGAACTTAAATTTAGATGGATGGTTGTCCCTAACTAAAATGCATAAAGAAGGTAAATACCAGTTCAGTCTGAGATACTCTGTTGTGTTTGTGTCCCTTGCTGTAATCTCTATTTGTGATGGTGACCTGTTCACGTTTTACAGAGTTCCAGGTGCCCATTTCGACCTTGGGAACCTGAGTTCCCGGTTGGACTTTGGGAGGCGCTGTGGGACTGTAAATCAGTAAAAATGAGTTTACTGATAACAAACTAAGTCAAAGCTAGGAAGTACTCACATATGTAAATAAATGCTAGACATCTCTCTAGCTGAGAGTTTCAACAAAAAAGATACCTTTTGCCAACTATTGATAATGTTGATTTTAGTGGAAAAGATTCCTTTACTTAGTCTTCATCGAGGGATAGTTTAGATGTTTTTTACTAGTAGTGAAACATTTTAGTAATCTATGTTCGAAGTCACTAACCATGGTGATTTGATGATTGCACCATGTTCTAGCCACAGGGAAATATATGGAATAATGAAAATGGTTTCTTAAGAGAGACTGTAACTTGTTAAAAGGGTAGATTTGATCATAAGTTTTACAATACCATATGAGATGGAAGTTTCAACTTTGACATAGCTCCAAAATTTTCTTTTTCTGTTATATTCACATAAATAATTGAGTTCAATTGTTAAACAACCCAAGAAATAGAATACATGGACATACTTCTTTTGTGGGGCTATTCCCTGAGGATTGGCACAATAGCTGACAGCCTGCATTGGGACAGGACATATGTTATAAGAAAGAATATCTTGTCATCTAAAAGACAGGAGCTAAATATTGAAACTTTAGAGTACCCTCGGGGGGAGAATGGTGGGTGTTGGTTTCTTTTGGTCCAATGAATTGATCTTGCATCCCAGTGCCTGTAAGTAATCAGATGATGATTGGAGACTGTATTTATATAATATTGTATTCTTTTGCCCATCTGAAAAATCATGAATGACTTCGTTTTCATAAGGTTTCAGCTCTTTCATATAAGACATATGACTACCTTTATTTCATTATTGAAGGATTTGGAAAGATCATTACGTAAGTTCAATATGAACCCTCCGATTTTTTCCTGTAAATTGGCAAGCAAGATGGAAATCTCTTCTGAGTTCTGGTGACTTGTATCTTGATTGAGTCGTTCAGAAATCGATTTCAATTCTCCATGGAGGCTAAACTTAACATCTTCTTGCCCCTTGTTCTGGTTTAGATATTTCACTCGAGTAAGAAAATATGATTCAACTATTAGAAGAACAAAATTTTGAGGAGAATATGAGGTATTCTAACAATGATCTGCAGGGAGTTGTCATGTGCATTCAACTTCTGGCGTATGCTTTCCACTGAATGTCAACCATAAGAGGGAGAGAAATGTCAGTATGTCAACCTCATATTTCTAATTGACTAGAATTATAAATGGAACATATAAGTTTGTTTGTAAGTACCAATTTTTCTATCATAGTCTATTTTTTTACTGTCTAGGGAAGTCCAAGAACATATTAGCAAGGTTCGCTAAATAAAATAAGGCAATACGCCTTAATTTGTCCACAAATTCACCACATCCAATATGTGCCAGAGTGTGGTTCGAACATTATTCCTTCGAATCAATAATCAAACATTCAGGAACTATAAGGTTCTTAACATATTACAAAAGAAGCATTATGGGCCATTGTAGAACTTTACTAGTAGAGATTTTATACATCAGCCTATTAGTTTTTACTGAAGTACAGAATTTTAACTAATTTGACAAGCAGGATATTTGTCTGAATTTGGCTATCCAGTCAACTATTAGTTTGATGTACTTACTATCCATTGCTAATTCTTTTGTTCCTTTATTGACTTGCATTATATCCGTCTGAAGAGATTCCAGCATGAACCCAAACCTGCTTAGTGAACTTTCTATTGTTCCTATCCTGTGCTCAAAATCTTCACTCATCTGACCTGCCCATGAATTTCAAAACATCAACAAAACCATGGAGAAGAAAACAAGATTCAGATAACCATGGATACTTGTATTATATGAGCTTATACACTTCAACAGAAACTTACGTCTTTGCTCTGAAACACCAGAACCCCATTTACGAATCAAAGATGTAGAAGATTTTGATATTGGCATTTGACTTTCTTCTCGTGTGTGATTGGCCGGAGGTAAGCATGAAAATCGTTTCACGGAATTTTCTCTTTCTTGAGAAACAACCAACTGTAAAGAGTTTCAATGAAGAAAGTAAAATATATTACCTTCTCTTATGTGAGCCAGCTAGGTGTGAAGTTGAAAATAGCATAGCATTTTTTTCTAAATAACAGGAAATGAGGAGCATATCGATTCTTAACCACAATCATAAAGCCTACTATGATGCTTATGAGAACCTAATAAATCAATATATATTCTTGTATTGTTCGGGAAAAAAAATACTAATCAACTATACACATTAACTCTAGCATGTGTGGATGTAATAGCTATCTTGAAAATGAACTACATAGAGCTAGATAGCTAATATATACTTTTCAGCAGTCATAGGGTCACTTATGTGTGAAGAAGTGCACGTCTATTTGATAGATTCTGGTTTTAGGTTCTTCAAGACCAATAGCAGAAGGAGGCAAGCATTAATGTTATACTGGATCAGTTCTAACAACCATATACATCTAAATTCTTGTATTGTTTGGAAAAAAGTAGAAATCAACCATACACACCAAGTCTAGCTCTTAGAAGTTAGAACCAGGGTATATGTGAGAGGATGTAATAGTTATCTTGAAAAGAACTACAATAGAGTAGAATAGCTGATATAAATATTTGTCAGCAGTCATAGTGTCACTCATGTGTCTGAGTTATATTAAAACAAATACTTCATCTGCTATCTTAGATATGAATGCAAATTACTACCGAATAAATGAGAACCATATGAATAATTGAAGAAGTGCACATCTAGTTGATAGATTTGGTTTTAGGTTCTTCAACACCAAAAGCAGAATGAGGCATGCATAAATGTTATATTGGATCAGTTCTACTCTTTTCAAGGTCCATCAACAAAGTATCAATTACACTGATCTAAAGCTGAGTTATTTGCATTTCTGACATAGTGTGCACAAGTGCACAACAAAACATAGAGGTTTAGATGCGACATCGAGGAAACATTTCATGTGAAAGTACATTACACCACATTCTATAAACATAAACATTCTATCTAAATTCAGATAAACCTGGTCGTTAGTCAATGCCTCTTCTTGAGAATTCTGGGAGAACTGAGAGAAAATGGCATTATGCTGAGATGAAATTCCCTGAGAAAGCGATTGCTGTGACCGCTGCTGCTGATGTGATGGTGCTTGGCTGTGCCTAAAAGTTGAAGACGTCTCTGGCAGGCTACATGAGACACCTGATCTCCTTCTAAATTTTATAAAATCACCTAGTTAAACATAAAGATATAGCGCAGACGCAGACAAGTAAAACGTCATCCGTATGCCAAGTCTCAATCCTTCACATGACACATGGACACACATGTAGTTCTTCATCTAAATAGACACACATGTAGCCGAAAACAGACACACAAAGTCAATTGCATCACAAACACTAAAATTGTGCTACAAGTTAAACCATATTATGTCCTGGATGACTTGGGAGTTTGTGCAAAATCTTAGACATTAAGTTCAGTTCTACGCTAAAACAAAAATACTAAGCATGATAAATGTCAATGTACTATCACAACCTAAACCGAAAGTTAAATAAAAGATCCGGTCCATTCCAAGCACACACTAAATCGTAATCTAGTTATTTCCTAAACAAGTACAATTTCGTCACAATATCATTCAAATTCAATATTTCACCACAAACATACAAAATTAGCTGAAGGTAGACAATGTTAACATGCCAAATTCCACGTCAATCTAAAGCAATGAAACAAACAGTTTTACGATATTAGCACATATCGTCATTCGATCTCCCTTAAACGCACTACGCACTTAATTCAGTTCAGCAGAAAAGCGCACTGTTTTGCCACACATAGGCGAATAATATAATACTCATCTGAACCAGTTCGTCACTTTGACGCAGAGGAATTAAGCACGGAGAACACACATACAAACACAGAATCGATAAAATTCATGCACTACAACGGAAAATTGAGCTTATAGAAATGAAACTGAACCTCGACTGAGGAGGAAGAACAGAAATCGAGCTGAGATCACAGGCCTTGTTGATCTTCATCTTCTTTATTTCAGATCAATTGCCGCAAGTTTTTCTTATCAGATGTCCAGTTAATCGAAATGCGTTCTGAAAATGAGGGAAATTTATCGACGAGATTCTGATTTAATCGTTACAAGCGGTCTCTCTTTATTCTTGACAAAGTTAAACTGTATTTTCACTTACACCCCCTAGCTTTATATATTATACACAGACTCTCACCTTATACTAGTGTTATTTGAAATTTGAACCCTTTTGCAACACCCATAAGCGCAACGGGTGAAATACACAATTAACAGTTTAACACTGTTCAAAAAAAAATTTATGTAAAAAACTTTATTTTATATTAAATAATGTAATCAACTTTCTAAAATGCACTATTTTATACAAGTTGCTTGTGATCCCATGTAACTAACCAGTTTTTAAATTATTTGTTTGTTTATTTAAATTTTCCTTATTTTTAGGTTTTCGCAATGAAGATTAAGGTGTGCATATTTCAAGGATTTTTTGGACAAGACCTCGATTTGGAACATGAACTAGAACAAGCAGCAATAGATTTGGAACAAATCTGAAACAAGCTTTTGATTTGATTGAAGAAAATATTTTACACAAGAATCTGAGCTTTCGATTTTTTTCACTACAAAAAAAAGGCTTTAAGCGGTGCAAATTATCAATGTCCCCTCAAACCTATTTTAGCGGCGACAGGTCGCCGCAAATGCTACGTCGCAAAAAACTCATGCCAAAAACGTATTTGCAGCGTAATTTTTTACCCTTAGCGGCGAATAACACCGAATTCAGATCTTGCCACATGTCAACTTTTTGCAGCGACATATATAGTTTTTATTTAATTATTTTTTAATGATATATAATTTATTAATGACTTTTTGCGGCATAATAGTGGCTTTTTGTGGCGATTCTATTTATTTATTTTTAAATATGATTACTTTTGAAGGTCCTTTTGTGGCGACAATAATGCCTTTTACGGGGATATCGAGAAACCATTTGTTTAAGTACAATTTCGGGATCTACAATAAGTCCCTCTTGTTCTTTGTAATCGGTTTTTGGGTTTCTTGTTCAAGACTGTGTGTTTGAACAATTGCGTCTTTTCATATTTTGTGGGTTAGTTTCTGTTCTTGATCTAAATCATTAGAATCATTCTTTAATGCATAAATTTGTTGATTACCCGTTTATTCATTATCACAGCTACAATTGGAATAGATAAATAGGCTTGTTGAAGATGAAGATTATATAAAGATGTCGAGAATACAAGAATATGATCGTAATTAAGAACATAAGAACATGATAATAAAAAGAAAAATAGAAAAAATAAAATGTAACATGTTACGTAAGTTACCAAAATGCATTCAACGACACATTATAGAATTTAGTTGCATTATTTGATAGGGTTTAGTTCTCAAATACACACAAACACATATATAAAGTGAGAACTTGTAAGGCCCCAATTTAATAAAACAATATTGAAATAAATCACTTTTTATAAAATCACACATATAGTTTGAAAAACATACGCGAAAGCATATTTACTACAAAACCGAGTTGGTATCAAAAGATACACCCATAAGTACAAACTTAGTGTACTATGAAAGTTTAAATATTTACACAAGAGGGCGTCAAGTGTTTCAAAAGTTTTATCCGAAAAGTAGTCAAACAGGAGCTTTGCTCTTGTCCCTGTTGCGTCCTGCAAAATATTTACAAACAGTATCTGATAAGCTACGAGAGCTTAGTGAGTATTCCAAACTAAACATCATATAAACACACGTATAAAATCAT
>JAUEJL010074152.1:0-28166 GCA_032274825.1 Drosophyllum lusitanicum | reverse complement strand
TGTTTTGTAATACTGATATTTAAACAGGATGGTTTATGTACAGTTGTAAATACTTTTGGTATTTAATTCGCTTCCGCAGTGATTATTTTAAATGAAAATTTTTGGGTTGAAAATACGGTGTTACAAAAAAGTTGATCATCTTGAAGTTATTGTTATGTAATTTTTGACCATGTTTAATAAGATCAAATTTATATAAGTAGCTCCGAAATGCATTGTTACAATGAAATTTGTAAACACCCCCCGCCGTCACCCCATAAAAACCCAAAAAAAGGTTACGCTTATTTATAATTAATTATTTAGTTTTTTCTTAATCAATTAAATTGAAAATAAATGAGATTAACCCGATATAAGTTTCACAGGATTGGAAATTTTCATAAATGCTTCTTGATTTGATATTGATATATGAATTTATTATATGTTTAAGATTAAGATTTTTCAACATAAATGTTTAAAATTTACATCAGCAATACTCGTGTTTATACACGGGGTATTAATCTAGTTAGAAGAATAGAAGATTAATTAATTATTAAATAACTTATAATAATGAACGACTTAATTTGAACACTTTTAAAGCTTAAAGAGTATTTTATGAATTTATCAGTTTTAACTTTTAAGAAATATCGTTGTCATTAAACAAGTCACGTGAGAGAGACATAGCGGTGCTAGCATGCGCCGGTGTTGCCTAGGTTGTTAACGTACGCGTATATTTTCAGGGGAAAAAACCGTGTTTACATAGAGGAGAGAGAGAGTGAGAGAGAATAAAAAGAAGGGCGAAGAGATGAGAGGGAGAGAAGGAAGCAAAGAGAAAGGACCATAATACGGGTGGGTTTTGAGGGATAACGGATCCTGGATTCGGGTCAAACCCAAACAACACAAACTCACTCACTCACAGGGTCTCTCGTAACTATGTGTGTGATAAGAAATCAAAAAAATGGAGAAGATTACGAGTGGTCTTCCCCCCTCTCTTTACCTCTATACTCACCATACCCATTACCCCCCTCACCCCCAAATTATTCAAACCCTAATTTCACACACACTCTCTCTTTCCAAAACGATCCGTTTTATTCTACTTCTACTATATCGTTTTTTGCCATTATCCCTTTCTCTTTCTCTCTCTTCTCTCTATTTTACGCCTGCCCCCTTTATTATCTCACGAGGGTTTCATCTTTTTCTCTCTTATATCGATCGGTGGTGGTGGTGTCTCAATTTTGGTCTTTTTTCACCAGGTGATGTTTATTCTCTGCTATTTACATTCAGCTTTTGTTTGTGTTCGTTTGTTGTTTTGATCGGCTTAATGTGTATACTTATAAGTTATAACCGGGCCTCGCTTCAATTTTGGGAATTTTGTTGTGTTTGTAATGCGTATGATGCTTATGGTTCTAGAATTTACAAGTTTATCTATGTTCACTGTTGTTGATTGTTTTTGTTTTTTTGTTTGTTTTCGCGGGAGTTGTCTGTTTGATTTTACTATATGGGACTAATTGATATGTGCGAGTTTGGTTTTTATATTCAGTGTGGGTGGTTCACTTGCCTTTTTGTATGTACATCACTCTTCATCAGTTTCTAAGAAAGAACTGCGACAGGGCTACTAGTCTACCACACCTTGGCTTATGCTGCCAAGCGTGGTATGGAACTATTGATGAACTTTAAAACCAATATCATATGGAGTTCCAAATTTTAGGGGCGATTTTCTAACTTCATTAGCAGTTTACAGGCTTATAGCAGTACCAGAAATAGCTTAAGATTTTATTTAATTTGTAATAATAATTCTTAATATTATTGACTTGACTTCGAAAACAAGTGTTGCTGCTTAGTATTGTTTTTCATTGCCTTCTAGGTTCTTGTTTTGTGGGTCAAATTCTTTAATGCGACTAGCTTTTCTTTTTTAATAATAATGATTGCTGTAGTAAGAATGCATTAGATGGACCACTTAGCTGGTAACTGGTAAGAGTGTTCAATGTTGACCAATGCTATTTAGTTTTGTAACCATCGATTGTTTGCCTTTTGTAACTGTGTGAAAGCATTATGCGGCCTTAACAGTACACTGCAGGGCAGCAATGTTAAACTTCTGCTGAGTTAATGATTTGTAGCTCGTGATTTTGTCCGAATTATTGGTTGCTAAAGCTGGAATTTAATTACTTTGTTTGGCTGAATTTACGATGAATATCATGATCTTAGAGTACTTACTATTTTGTATAGATGTGTACTATATTGTGATACATTATCTTTCAAATTAATTACTTTAACCGTCGATTTATACTTCAAATTGTGCATTGCACACAAATTGTAGGTAGATTTAAATGTTTCCTTAGACTAATGAACATGATTAGCTAATGGGAGACTGTGGAATTGTGTAAATGTGTATATCTATGGAAAAGGAAACTCATTAAAATGTTGTGTGATCTACACGTATATGCTTGTGTGTACTTCATTTTGTGTATTATGTTGGCAGCTTTGTCAATGTATTACATCTCTAACTCCCAAGAACATGGGCAGACATCTATATCCAATTTTCGTTCTAATGAATGAACCAGTATTCAGTGAGTTATCAAGGAATTCTTTTACTATGATCCTTACCATTCAGTATTTTCTGCAGGACTATTTCACATTTTAACTTTCTGCATCACTGGGCTATCATGTGGTTGCTCTCTGCCAATATCTAATTGTTGGCTAAAAAGGGAGCATAATGGATGAGTTTGGAGGTCCTCGATTTGAAGCCATTGGGAATACCATTAGAAGGAAGAGGACCCAAACATGCAGACGGCCTAAACCTGATTTTCAAGCATTACCTGAAAATCATGACCAGTCATCTTTATCATCAACACCAGATGATGCTGGAAAGATATCAAGTGATGAGAATGCTGTTGATGCTAATCCCAAGAGAAAAGTATTCAATCTTAATCAATGTGCTACCAGAACAGAAGGTGAATACTCACATAAGAGATATAATGCTTTGCATAGCAATGGAGGTTCGATAGATGCAAATGAAGAGGCACAAAGTGGCCTTAACCACAAGCAACATACTAACTCTAGAGTGTCTGATGATGGTGTTGGAAATGAAAACAAATTAAAAAAAGTCAAACTTAAGGTTGGTGGTGTGACACGGACTATTCAACCCAAGACCAATTTTGCAATTTCAAAAAATACGGGATCTTCAGATGCCCCTCGTTCGCGCCCAAAGTTGATACTCCAGGTATGCTATATTTGTTCTGTCAATTGGTCTCTTTTAGTCTTTGCACACTGATGTTTTGTGAGCATGAATAGCTAGAACTCATCATTTGTGAAATACCTTTTACATTTGGTTGTATATCTTATTTTTCAGTGTATCATTTCGCCATTTGTCTTGTGGAGGGTTATAGAAACTAATTACACATCAACATCTGACATTATCTTTAGTTTCATGGTTTTCTATTCATGTGAAACTGTGGAATATCTTTAATTTATATGCTTGTGTGATTCTAAGTTTAGCTGGGCTTTCTGCTTACTAAGATGGTGTTTAGTTTATAGTTAGGAATCACTATGGGTACGAGATTGATGACAGGATGGAATGCGAATGCATAGTAATTAAAACCTAAGCCTTTAGGTGGATATGGAGGATTCCTAGTCTCATGGGTATCAACCACATTTTCTCAAAGTCCATACCCTTACTGATGTACATAAAAGCTATCAAACCCGTACCTTTAAATGAAACGCCACCTAACTATTCTCAAGAGTCGAGACAATGAAGGCTTTTCCTTGATCTTCTTTTTTCAGGAGTACGAGGAATTGAAATGGAATAGATTTATGTTTTATGGATTGCAGTGACATTGACATTTGTATGATATAGCTGGATCCTTTATGACACTCTGAATGAGCTTTAGGAACTTACTTTATGGAAAAAACATAAAATTTCTTCCAATTCCAAAATGTAATTATTGTCATTTAAAGCTCTCTACTTTTAATTAATTTCCGGATTTACTTAAATCTGAATAACAATTTCAGGACAATTCCGATGAAGATGATCCATCTCTTCCAGGAAAAAAGACCGGTTTGCAAGGGATTCCTTGGAAGGATTTCTCGAGAGGTGGTTTTAGCCTGGGGAGAGAAAACGCTTCAATGGGAAAGAATTCTGGAGGAAAGCAAGGGGAAAAGTCGGATCGAGCCCGAAAGAGCAAAAGGGTACCGAAGAAACGCATGTTAGATGGGGATTTTGATGAAGAAGAGGATGATGAGATACGATACCTTGAGAAACTGAAAACTGTTAAGGTTGCTGCTGCAAGTAGAGATCATGATGATGATTCGAGTAAGAAACACAGGAATCTGACTAGGGTTTCTAAAGAAGATCCGAGCCCGTTAAGATCAGGGAGGGATAGTGTATCTCTTGACACAGACTACGAGGAGGAAGATGTGGTATCTGATCATGAAAATGAAGGAAGCAAGGGAAAGAAACCAAGAAAAGATTCTCCTGATTCACCATCTGAAACCAAAAGGGAAACAACTCTCACGTCACGTCAGCGGGCCCTCCTTGGCAGGGATTCTGCATCTTCTGCTACTCAAATTGAGTTTCCAAATGGATTGCCACCTGCCCCCCCTCGAAGTAAGTCTCTTTAAATCGTGTGAACTAACAAGGGATTCATCTGAACAAACATACAAAACGCCTCCGGATTCATTATTTGTTTATGGATTTTGCCTTATATATACAGAGCAAAAGGAGAAGCTTACCGAAGTGGAGCAGCAACTTAAGAAAGCTGAAGCTGCTGAGCGACGCAGGATTCAGAATGAGAAAGCCGCTCGGGAATCAGAGGTTTGCATATCTTTGAATAATATCTTTATTCTTTTTTTTTTAATTTTTTCCTTTACCATTTTGTGGCAAAAACTTTTTAGGCTGAAGCAATCAGGAAGATACTTGGTCAAGATTCAAGTAGGAAGAAACGAGAAGACAAATTAAAGAAACGCCAAGAAGAGTTGGCACAGGTATTGATCATGGTGACTCTTTTTATTCAATCTTGGTTGTCTGTCATGTGAAACTGGACCAATTGTATGTTATAATTACTTCATTAGGAAAAAGCTGCCAATGCAAAGACGCTTGCTCCCAGTACTATTAGAACAGTTATTAGCCCAACTGGAACTACTGTTGCATTTGCTGAAGATATTGGCTTGCCTCATATTTTTGACCCCAAACCTACCTGGTAACTAAATCTTTTTTTAAATTTTTCTTAGCCACCTATTCACCTGTTTGCTGATTTTTATATGGGTTTTTATATAGTTACCCCTCGCCAAGAGAAAAATGTGCTGGACCATCTTGTACCAATGCATACAAGTATCGGGATTCCAAATCCAACCTTCCTCTTTGTAGCCTCCAGTGCTATAAAGCAATTCATGCACGGATGCAGGCTGAAATTGGCTGCTAGTGATGCTTCTTGCCTTTTATATGATGAAGGTACATTTGATGCTAAACTTTTAGTAGATAGGCCTGAGTGAGAGACCACAGTAAGTTTTGTGTTAACAAATTGGGAGAATCAGATTAGTGAAATTTGCATTGTTACTGGCGCTTGATGCACGTGCCATTATATTCTTATATAACAAGGTTTTTAACTGTTGAAAACTTGTGCTCTTTGTTTTCTGGTTTGTGTGTGGCTTACCAAGTACACAAGCTGGTGCCACAGCACCTGACCACCATCTGTTTTATACATGTTGGACTAAAGGGAGTGCTTCCTTTTGCCTTCATGATGATGATTTATCTGTTTGTGTTGACTTTTTTTTTTCCTAATATTTTGGGTATGCGTCTTTACTAAACTTTAGTGAAAAAGCATCCTTAACAAATCGCAAGTAGTAATTTATTGTCATATTGATTATCTCGAATGATGTCAGTTTTCCTCTAGAAAAATAATTCTATCACCTCTCCAGCTCACCTGTATATGGATGTAGTTACATAATATATTCTTAGTAATCGGCTGCTTTGGTATGAAATTTCTTTACTGTTTGAATGTTGATTTTATACTCATCGACAGCATTTGACTGCATCAATATCCTATATAGAATCGCAACATTAAACTGGTTGGGCAGGTAGGGTAGAGTGTCGAAATGGGTGATTTTTAGCAAAAGCCAAACGGGCAAGAGCTCTAATTTTCTTTTAAAACGCATGTCAAAATGGATGATTGGTAAAAGAATCTTCTTACGTTTTGTGATTTTATAGGTTTTTATGCATTTAAATACCTTTTGTTTAATTTTAAACCCGATTTTGATTTTTCCAAATTTTATGGTTTTACTGTTTAACACATTTGAGACAAACAAATAAAACAGCCCATTTACAAGTCAAAATCACCAAATACAATCTTGAGTCTGGTCTTCTGTTTTAGTTATTTTACCATATATTTATTTTAGTAATGGAGGAAGTGCAGGTTAAAGTGACCACATCTGGGTTGAATGTTGGTTTAGTTTAAATATCTGATCGGTGTTTTTATCTTATTTTCTTTTAATTACCGTTTGATGTGATGAATCATAATCATCATCATCATCTTTAGATACAGTTGACATGCTATAGTCAGGATAACCTTGTTCTCATGTCATCTTTTTCCTTTTCATTGGTTACGACAAGTCAAAAATGGTTGTGACGTCATTTTTTCATTGGTTACGACAAGTCAAAAATGGTTGTGACGTCATTTTTTCGATTATAACAGTGCAATTTGTATTACAATATAATTAAAGTGTATTAAAAGATGGGTCCTGATTCACGCACCTCAATCTACTTTGTATATATATTTTTTGAACAACAAAAAGATCAATAAGGAGAGAGCATCGACTCGGTCTCACCCACTCCTAACGAGATCAATATATATTAAAACTTACTAGCAACATGCTAGAAAAAAAGTACATAAGGATACACACCAACAAGTTAAATAACATCAGAGATAGCAGTATGAAAAACTACACCAATGGATTTAAACACCAATTTGCCCAGTTGATCTTTTCGCTCTCCTTACTTCTTGTGTTTATCTATAGCATAGAGGAGCTTTGAATGAAACAACAATCTACTTTGTATATACATCCTAATATATGAATGTGTACTTGTAATTGGATGATAACTCTTAACTTTTTTTGCATTAAATAAATCTAATTGGACGACTTATGATAGTGTGTGAGTTAGATTAGAATGCATAGAATATCACCCTTGAAAGATACCTCATGATCTACAATGATTAAAATGTAACGCATCACATACCGATGTAAGGAAGCGTAACTTATACACTGGTTCTTGAGCTTTAAAGAGAAGAAAAGGAGAGCAAGACAAAAGCATGTTATTAGAATCGCGATTTAGATCATAGGATCGTACGATCCTACCAACTAAAAACACGTCGGATCGTATTTAGGATCACATATAGGTGAGATCTTACCCAGGATCATAAAATCGTAAGTAAGATCGTAGAATCTCTATATGATCCTATGATCTTATGGTTCCAAGTATGATATTGTGTATGATGAGTTCTTTGGTATCCTTTTCGTTTAATTCCTATTATTTTTTTTGCATCTTGTGATATTATCAACTTTGTGTTAAGAATGAGTGTTGACCTTTTTTTGCCTTAAGCTCATGCCACATTTTTTATTATTCTTTCATCATAAGAGATTGTCTTTTACAAGAAAAGACTTTATTGTAGAATAACAAACTGTTCTTGATGCATCATATATGGCTCTAGATTTATTAATTATGTTAAAAGGATAATGTATATTAAACTTTATCATAGTGAAAAATTTGATTTTGGTGAAATTTATTTTATATTTTTATTGGTTAAAACATGGACGGTTAGACATATAATATTTTAATATTGAAGTTTCAATTTTTTATTAAAATGTTATATAGTTTGTTTATGATAAAATTATAATAAAGTTTTAGTAACTTGTACTAGAATCTTACAATCTCAATTCCAATCTTATGGTTTGATATTGCGAATACGAAAATGATCCTAGATAAGATCCCGTCTTAATAACCTTCGGCAAAAGTTTGTCAATTTGTGTTCTGGTTATTTGTTTTCCTTTTATAAAATATCTTTCTCCTAAAAAACTTGAGGAGCACAACAAAAAATTTATTTTCCTTTCTAAAACCCTTCTTTTCTCTTTTGATTTAAACCCAGAACACGTCGTCACATCATAGCAAGCAGTCTTTTATGAAAATATTATCTCGGATCAAATAAACTATCTGTTGTGATTTTATTTATATGTTTGACGAGTTTTTGGTAAATATCTGTAAAACAAATGAATGTGTTTTAAAACTCTGGTTGCGAAGTTGATGTCAAGATTGTATTACAAGTTTGTATATATAACTAAATGCCGACTAAGTTATGCTTTTTCATTACAAATTTTTATTCACATGAATGAGACTTGTGAAATAAAAATGATTAATCAAAACTACTTTCAAGTCGTTGTCAATCTCATTGTTTCTATTCCGATTGTATTGACATTTTGATTCCAAAGAATATTACATGGTAAAATCATGCTACAGACTTGCGATCCATTTATAGGACAACTCTTCTTCGTCAAGGGGCGTCTCCCTCCTCCCGTTCGTTTGACAAATACTTTTGGAAGTATCTTTGATGTCTTGACACAGTGACCGTAATTAAGAACTTATGGCGGAAAGTATGTCAGTATTAGAAGCGGGTCTAGCCCAAAAATTCATAACTAGCACATTAAAAAAATCATGACCATGTCCCCTTACCTACTTCTATGCCTGAAAAACACAAGGCTCTGGCCGGGTCGAGTAATGAATTAAACAGATTATCTAATGTTGTAAATTCCAAAACAAAAAAATTATTGTCTAGTTTGGTTGTTGGTACCGTCTACAAGTGTACAACCCCAATTGGCCAAAATACCAAGTTACTCACCAATAACTCATTTACTCTACAGCTTTATCGTCTTTGGTCGATAGAAGGGTGTGAAGGATCGATTGAATATTTGATCTTTTAGGACCGATGTTCTTAGATTTTTTCATGAACTGATTTGTTTGGTCTACTAGTCTTAAAAAAATTGTTTTACAATAGGAAAACACAAATAATTCCAAATTATATTGAACATTGACTAGTCTATGCCCCTATTGTCGTAAATAATACTTTCCATATGAAAATTTAGAACAAAGACTCAAACCCAATAATGGGGTGAAAAATAAGGTGAGGTGGTCAATTGAAGAATACACAGCTGCCTCAAGACCTAAGGTGTCATTTTTTTTAAAGATTTGAGTTTATAAGTTTGAATAACACGTCTAAATATTAAGAGCTGCTGACATTTGAATGTTCATTAATTTTTTATCGAATAATGTTCATTCATATTTTGATGTTTATTTTTTATAACTTCTGAATGTTTATAATTATTTGTATTACGATATTTTATATTCAACTATTACATATTTAACAAAATTTAAGCCCTTCTAATTATAAAATGAAATATTTTAATAACAAATTTTAAACCATAATAATATAGTGAATTAAAACCTAAATATTTAAAAGAGACCTGTGTGGCGGTGTGCGGCTGTTGGTGGCGAGTGTGAGGGGAACAGTCAAGGGTGACCATGTATGTAGAGGAGCGGAGAAGTAGATGTTTACGTGAATTGATGAAGGAAAGAGTCCAATTGTTATAAGAGAATTAAACATAAATTTTGTTAAGAAGCTATAAGAGGTATGATTCATGTTTGTTTATAACTATGAGCGCAAAAAATTATATTGTCGTTAACATCCTCAAAAGAAAAGATTAAAGTTCATACATCCATTGCACACATTGCATGTCATATTTGAAAATTAATTATGTGACTGTTGTAAAATCTTGAAATTATTTCAAATAACCAAAAGGAGCTTCTTTATTTATTCATCAAAATGTATATTATATAGGAAGAAAAAAGTATATTACCAGGCCCGGCCCCATACAAGTTCAAAGTGTGCACTTGCACAGGCCCCAATAATTAAGGGGGACTCAATGCCTCATATTTTTAAAATGTCCATATAAGTATTAGGTATTATGGTATATCATTCAAGGCCCAAGTGCACAACCCAAATTAGGTTTAGACTGTACTGCATGTAACACAATAGCATCATAAGGCATAAGCGATGCAACCACCTAGCCGGCAGGTGATTCGACGAAATCAAAAAAGGCAGACGCGATCGACAGTTCCGTTTCCCAATATTTTCATCTCGGAACTCAGCGGAAGATGAAGGGGTTGAAGCCGATTTCGATTCTCAATGAGTCGACTGTCACCGAAAAATACTTTTGCTTCATCAGTTCATCATATGGATTTCGATTAGCAGATTATCAAGAATTCGAGTTACTCAACGCCTTATTTTGCTTCACATTCGAGAATCGAGATTCAAATCCTTCAACCCCAGTACGTCAGTACCCACAAATCACAATCGAGAAAGAGTAAGAGACGAGAATTCTGAGTTCACACCGATTGAACTTTGAAGACTGTCAAAGATTTGAACTTCGAAGTCAGAATTGAGATTCTAAGAAGTGAGAACAGATTATAGAAGAACAATGTTCCTGATTTCCCAGCCATAATCGACTATTCGAGATTCTATTAAGGCCACTAAACTAGAAAATTCAAAAATTCAAAATTCCCAACTATTGATTTTGTTCTTTGTTTATATAATCATATGTTTTTGATTCTAGTCTGTAGTTTAATGTTTAATTTTTTTTACAGAGGCTGAATTTTTGTTCAGAGATTTGGATTATATTTAAATCTGAATTTGTGTTGAGGTTAGTAAATAAATGTTCTTAATTTCATTGTTTCAGTTTTCTATAATTTTATATTCATGATAATATGATTTTTACCTTAATTAAGGTCCGTTTGGCTTGGTTGCTCAAGAGTCTAAGAGCTGGAAAAGTGGAAATCTACATACTACAAATCAAAAGGAAAAAGAAATTAATAAATCACAGCTTAACAAGTGTTTTCTCTCATTTTTATAGTTTATTATGCCTCCTGAAATTAGAAAATACTACGAGATTGAATGAAAAATCAGAATTATATTTTTAATTATAGGGCCTACTTTTATTATATTGTATAGGACCTCCAAATTCTCGAGGCCGGCCTTGTATATTACACATAACAAACATATAAAGTAAGCTATATTATAATAATATTATTATAGGCGTATACGACACTATGATTGCATTTTAAAAATAGATCATGCTTTTTAATAATTAAAATTTAATAATGCTAGAGAATAACATTATTTAGACTTAACTATACTGTTTGATATCATAATAATCACATAATCAAATTTTTAATTGTTTGATAAATTAGATTAGTTTGTCTTAGATCGGTTAAATATTCCATTAGATTTTTCTCAAGGGTATATATGCAATATGATAAGAATGTGAAAATTAGAACGGATTTCTAGAACCTAATACTAAAAGATTGATTTTCACTTTATTTTATTTTACTAAATAATATAAACAAATTATCTATAATTTAAAAACACTCTTTTTTTTTGAATGGTCAGGTCTGACATTCATATAGGACAATATGCAAGCTTCAAGTCATACGTTATGAGAGAATAAACCCGCCGTCATTGTTTTTGAAAATCCCCACAATAAAACTCGAATTCGAGACCTTACAGTAAGATAAACCCCTTCATACCACTAGGACAAGTGTCTTTGACTGCATAACATAATACAAGCACCCCTTAGAAAAAGTAAAATAAAATAAATAAAAGTAGTTGCTAACAAATCTATCTGGATCGTTGATTACTTGATTGAACGAACAAGCCCAATTAGGGCTGGGGAATCTAAAAGTGTAAAACTGTGAAAGCTTGGGCATAAAATCGTTAATCCTGAAGGTGATGCTCAACAAATCGTATATAGAATTGAAAAGGCATGTCTGTTTTCTGTTAGAAACTACTTCATCCATCGGAATCTCAATCCGCAAACCCTCCAACATCCCTTTGCTCCAACAAGATTCAGGTACTCCCCCTTGTAATTTCTCATGGTTTCATCTTCTTCGTTGCAATTATGTCTTGATTTTCCAATTAGGCCTGCGAATCTTTCCAACTGTTTGAAAATATCATTTCTAGTGACGATAAAACCGACCACGATTCGTACTAGGTTCTGCTAACTTCAAGATCGTCTTCTTTTTTTCCTTGTCAATTGCAAAATTCTCTCTGTTTGTGAGTCCAACTGAAAGTTATTCGAATTAACCTAGCATATCTCAAGTCTTTTAATTGTTAAAGATCTGCTACAGTTTGGCGAAAATACGAAGATCTCGGATCATAATGATTTATTGAGTTTTAAGAATCTCTGTTCGGTCATCTTATACTCTACGCGCACACACATGTTTTGGGGATTTTGTTAACTTCTGCTTTTAGTGGTCAATGGGGATCTTAGGCTTTTGATTTGCTTTTTGTGCAGCGTGCATTGAGACACTGTTGAAGTTGAATCTATATAGGTTTCATGGCGAGGATTAAACCTCAAGCTCTGTTACAGCAAAGCAAAAAGAAGAAAGCACCCCGGAATATCAGTATTCCCACAATTGCATTGTACAGTGTAGTTACAGTTGTTATGGTGTTTTTTCTCTATGCTACATACAGACACTGGTCTCAAAGGTTTGTTGATAACAAATGCTTTCTTTGATATCTTCTCCTGTACCTTAAAATCATTTACTTGTTGATGGTCATGATGAAAGCCGAAAACCATGTTTTTGTGGTACCTTTGACCATTTAGTCCTTGATGAGGAAACTTGAACTTCATGTAAAATCCTGCCTTTATGTATCAGTTATATTTATGAACATCCATTGACACATAAAGTGCTAACACACCTAATGAGCGATGTTGATGTTACTATTAGGTCTATACCGCAGATTGAGGATGGAACATCAAACTTTCAGGTACAATTGTCAGTCCAATTCCAATTGTTTTCTTTTGTTTAGTGGCATTTATCTTCTGCCAGGAGTGAAGTAAGATACTTATAGTACTTTTAGTATGATGGAATCGACAATGGAGTGCAATGAAAAATCAACTGTAGTTTGGTTACATTTTTGTTATGGAATCCAGTACTTCACGAATTCTATTTCATCAAATCCTTTGGCATTTCATTTCTTAGGAGGAATTGTTCTTTATTTACTCTCCATTAAGCAATGAGGTGATATTTTGTTCTACTAGTTATGTTGTCAAACTTTGTTTCTTTAATCTGCCACAGGTTGAAGATGACTTTTCAGATTCAAAGAAATCTGACGTTCCTAGATATGCTGTAAGTTTTCATAATTCTCTTAATCTATTTGTTTCTTTAATCTTTCTTTCAGCTTACCTGTTGTGGTTCTGATAGATTATCATGTTGTTATCATTCTGTGTGTGTTTGGCGTATTTGTGTTTTCAGATTTTTAACACCTCTAAAGGTTTGATTACGGTGGAACTTTATAAGGAAGGTTCTCCTGAAGTTGTGGATGAATTTATTGATGCCTGGTAAGTATTGATATTTCCTCATAATGCCATGCCATTTAATTAATATTATATTAGGTTAATGCTATGTTTTTTTTCCATTTTTCATTTGGATAATTGGGCTCTTATTAAGTTTCCTATACCCTATTCCTGCATAGTGATTGGCCTGTCTTCTCCATCAACTGCTTATGCATATGGAGGGCTGTATGCAGTAAGTGATGAATGAATCATTGTTTGTTTTCTTATTTGTGTGTGGCCGAATGAACAGTCAGAGATTAAATTAGGGTTCTTTGTTTTTGTGCTTATGAACAATCTGAATGATAGAAAATGACTTTTTAAACCGCTGAATTGCATTTGCTGATTATCTTTTGTGACATAGAATGATAAATGTCATGAATGAATATTTTAGATGACAAAAAGTTATCAGTTTATGAATTATTTAAATAATAAAAAGCATTTGATACAACATAATGGAGTATATTCTAATATCTAATTTAAACATCAGTATTAGCTTCAACACTTTATAAAAGATTATTATATTTAATGATAATATTTGACATCATTAACAACTTAATATATAATAAAAACATCTGTTTATAATTTAACACTTAAGCTTGGATACAACTCTCAATTTGAATGATTTGTCACTAGTCAATTAGCATTTTAATTGCGCAAATTAGTCATAAGTTGTGTGCTTTGAGCATCCCATTGTGTTCTATCTATTTGTTACTGGTCAGTTAATGGCAACCTAAGACTGAATAGGCATAGTCGCATAGACCATCCCAGAGAGGTGGATAAATACTACCAAGAACCATTGATGTACTCATGTACATTTCTCCATAATACAATGAAAAGTAATCACTTGTTACACCTCTATCAACTATTCTATAACAATACTTGGAGTCTTGGATTATCACTGTTCAAACCCATTATTTCGTAAGACATGTTGACTTTAAAGATCTTGAGGTCCAAATTCGCCAAACCAAAAATAGCACGCCTTCCAGCTGGGGTAAGAGTTTGCAGATAAACAATTTTAATTGTGAACCTTAAGATATAAAAGTTTAACTGACCTTTGCATACTATATGCAACAAATAAATCAGCTGCTAATGAAGTTACCTTGTGATTTACCTACACAAGTGAAATTGTTAAGGTTATGAAACCAATATGCTTGCATTAGATAACTATAGTTCATAAGAATCAAACATTCCTTACCAAGAAATACACACTGCACAGATTTAAAGGGAATGGGTTAAAAAAAAACACATACTTTAACATAATTATATACCACCAAACGATATGTAAACTAAAATTGAAGAAGAACAAGCAGAAGTCAGGCAGTTGATTGCCTTCGACCATACCATCTGAATTCCCTATTTAACTCGAAAAGAGACGCGACTTCCCATCCTGGGGTAAGTAAAAGCTACTTGTGTTGTATCATGGATGGATTGGCTAAACTTCCAGGTTGCTTCAACTATAAATGTATCTACAACTAACCAAGATGGAACAAGGTTGATCCATCACTAGATTCTAGAACTAATTGCTTGCTATAAACTCAACTTCTAATTACAACTTGCTTCAGAAGCAACTTGATGTTTAATACCCACTAATTTACAAACACATACAATTTACAACAACAATAACATTATAACAATACCCAATCCTGCTACAGCGGGGTACGAGGGAGGTAGAATGTAGACAATCATACCTCTACCCGTAGATAGAGAGATTGCTTCTCGAGATAGACCTCTGGCAGTGAATGCGATAGTAGAAAAGATTAAAAATAAATAAATAATTTAAAAAAATCATAAAAATAAAATAATAATAATAAAAGTAATAAAGATAAAAATCAAAAAATAATAAAATAAAAATACAAATAAATAAAATAAAAAGTAAAAAAATACGTAATAGCAAAATATATAAAATAATAAGAAATAAAAGTATAGTTGATATTCAATGTATTCACCACTTAGATATTAAGGAATTACTAGAAACTTCTAATGTATAGTCAAATATCATTTTAATTGTTAGGTTTAATTACTTATTTAGTTAGTTAGTTAGATATTAATTTATAATACAAACTCATTTCTTATCCTAAGCCCAAAGCTGCAAAACTCTCGCCTTTCTATCCCTGAATCCTAATCCTCCTTCTCCAAGAGAACCTATCTGAGATCATGTCCTCAGAGAGAGAAAGCTCCTACAGATCCACATACATTCATACAATATATAAGGAATAAAAACAACCAACATTGGTTCAATGAAACTGATAGTTGATTAAAGATTTGGTGGGCAAATAAATTTAAAGGTTTTAATTCTTTAGAAGATTGATCAAATGAGGTAAAAGGAATCAAAATTTGTCAATTTGATGATAAAGTGGAAATTTCAATTTACAAAATGAGTTACCACACATGCTCATTATGGAAAATCTCAATCTACTCTTAACAAAAACCCACACCAAGAAACTTAATTAAGCAATTGGTGCTCAAGTAGTAAATCTGGAAATACTTACCAATACACAGCCACTGTTAAGTTTGCCATAGTTGTCATGAATGATGTTGTTTCGATTGATAATTTATTCATTTGGAGACTTGGTTTCCATGTTATATCTTACCGGTGGAGTAGTTTTGATCATTTGGTGCTGATTAATGTTTTGATATTTGATTGCAGCCAGAAGGGACACTTTAAAGGGATGCTATTTCAACGTGTGGTTAAACATTTTGTAATCCAAGGAGGTAACTCTGAAAATCATGCAGTTATAGAGGACTGGACTTCAAGAGAAAAACACTACAATCAGCTTGAGAAAAGGTTTCTTAGAATTCACACCAACTGAAAATTCATTTCAAAATATAATTTAGTCATTTCATCAAATTTTCTTTTTCTTTATTCCATTCAGCCTTAAGCACGAAGCGTTTATGCTTGGTACATCCAATACGAAACATGAGAAAGATGGATTTGATATCTTCATTACAACAGCGCCGATTCCAGATCTAAATGCAAAGCTTAATGTATTTGGACGCGTTATTAAGGGAGAAGATATTGTTCAGGTAAATACATTGTTACACGTTCTCATGTTTTGCTCTTTGCTGAATGTAGTTCAGGTTAAAATGCAAATAAGTAGCCTGTCATATGTTTGCCGGTAAAACTTGTGCAACATAGGGGGTGTCTGGGATTGCTAATTTAAACAACTTATCAGCATATTTTGTTCTAGAGTGAATTAAGTTTAGAAAAATGATATACCTCTTTCTATTTCTTCCTACTTAATCCTCCTACTCACCACAAGATGACATGTGGAATCCACTAATTATCTTTCCTCGCCTCCTCAATTAATTTTGACACTTGGTGTTGATTTTGTGAGTAGGAGGATATATCACCTCTAATAAGTTTATGTTTATCTGCTTAATTTTAGGGTGAAATAAGCTGTTTCCAGCATTAGCTTGAGTAGCCTATTTCAAACACATTATTCGTGGTGGATCAAAAACTATATGTCTACACTTAGGTAGTTAGGTTACATAAGCTGTTTTCATTAAGCAATTTCAATTTTCAAGCACCCCGTACAATTTTTACAGGATAAAATTATGTCTAGAGTTCATACAAGATGGTTGTAACGTTTTCTTGAAATTTGAGACATTACCCATGATTGGTTTTAATTTGGAATCTGCATTCTCCAGGAAATTGAGGAGGTGGACACAGATGAGCATTACAGACCTAAATCTCGAATTGGGATCATTGATGTGACACTGAAACAGAAGATTTAAGGTTTTGGTTCGGTTTGAATGTCATGGATCAGACAAGCGTTTGCTGAAGTTATTCATCTGGAAAGAGACATCGAGCAGAGGGTTGGGTTTATGGTTGTGCAATCCATAGACATCATTATTTGTGTATGTGTTTGTTCTGCATGCAGCGGAGAACATATGAAAGGACAGTTGGTTTAAATAGAGTTTTAGGTCACACAGTAACCTTAAAGTTTGTCATTGATTTTTTAACCAGTTTTCTGTCAACTTTGATGTTTTGTTGCTTTATTTGATATACCATTTATCTGCAAGAATTGGGTTTATAAAGAAAAACATATCTATACATGTTGAAAACCTAACCAAAGGAAAAGTAGGGATTGTGTCAAGTCTTCCATACATTTAAACACCTTACCCCATTTCCTTTTGTATCATAATTACAATAATCTTGTGTTATCTGAAAACAAATACACAATTATATAGTTCTTTTTAAACAAAATTGAGGAAGGCAAATCACGTTAACAAAGAGACTACTGTTTGGTGCAAGATAGTATGTCAGTTCGAATCTGACAAGACCAGAATTGACCAAAAGTCTGAATCTAAATAGGGTTCGCCATACATTCATTGGTTTTTGGTTGAGAGGAGCCAGGATGCACTTACACTCTATATAATGAGTTTATATTTGTGCTAATTAATTAGAAATGCAATTTGATTAAATTTGTAAAAATCTGAACATGGTTTAGTAGGCTTTTTCAATAGAATGATTTTTTCCTAACATTTTTTATTGACATTCTTTTAGCTATAAGTAGAGGTATAATCATATCTTACTTCTCCCTCACTCTACCAAAACGAAATGGGTATTGTTGTTTGGTTTTTTTGACACCCTTAGTAGATGTTACTTTACAAAGTAAGATTCTCAAAAAGTACAAGTGGTTTATAACCCCGATTAAACCATAACTTACATAAGCCAATTTGCTACTAACTCACATCTTCGAAAGTCAAAACTCTATTGGTGTGAACATATGCTTATTACGTAGCATCGTACGTAATATATATATATATATATATATATATATATATTCTTTTCCTGCATATGATGGTGCTACAACGTTTGTGGAAAGCTCCAGCAGGACAAAGTTTAAGGTTAAAGTCGTGGTGGTAAGTGTGGCCAATCAAATTCAAATTTTGCTTTAGGTTAGGTCAAGTTCCACCGGGTCCCAATTGTATTGAATTAAAGCCCAATATATTGTACACTCTCCAGATCATTTTCCACTCTCATTCAGTTCGTTTCACATCGGTTCAGAATGATTTTGGTTTATTTGAATTGGTTTCGGTTTAGACTAATCGAGTTCAGGTGATTTGTCAGTTTGGTTTGGTTCGATTCGGTTCAGACTTTTTTTATTCTGTTTCTTTTAACAATTTAATATAAAAAAAATTAAACTTGTAACATATGCTAATAATAACAAGTATCCCAATTATATGTACATCACTACTAAAATATTCAATAAAATACAAATACTATCGCTAATTTGTACTCATCTTCCTATTTATTCTTGTAGTAATACGTGTCAATATTTATCTATGTATTTTTTTAAATTTTAAAAGAAGCATTTCATCATTTTTTTAAATTAATAACATGTGTTGATATATACGAATTAATTAAGTACGAGAAAATAACATTTTACTAAATAAAAATACATCTCATCGTCCAAAATAACAAAAAAGCAATATAAATAAACAATACCAAACACCGTCTACTCTAAATCGAATTTAAAGACTACAAAATTCTCAAATTGTGTTAACTTTTTTTAGCAACGGAATACATTCGCTCTCTAATTCTACTCATAAATCTAAATTTTATATTACGGGACTTGAACCTAAAACCATAAAGTACATTTATTACACCTCACACTGCTAAGCTCAACTGTAATAACTAAATCATATTTTGGTTTATTTAGGAATGTTAGCTAACCGGCGTACGGGGAGTATTTCGTGCCCAGGCCCCGCGTGGTTCCTATTTCTTCATCGGCTCCGACTAACGTCACCCATGGCGAGCAGATGGCTTTTTTCTTCTGGTTTGTATGTCTATGGAGTCCATATTGAATAGTTGCAAATTCAAAGTGGTTAAAAAGTGAAAGTGACGTGACATATAAAATGTAAAAATAGGAACTTTGATCATCTAGCCAAGATTGGCTGTTCCTTTTCGAAAATCAAATGATGCCAACACATGCGAAGATATTGGATTAGAGAAGATTACTTCTACTTGAATAATGAGTAGAGTAGTTATCCAAGGTTGTTGGCGATTAGTTGTCTAATGATCGTTAATTAATTTCATGGATTTTGATCCTAGCTTCTATCATATAACTAGAGTATGACTTTTATTAAAACACCAAAATTTTAAATATAAAGTTTATTAATATTATATATAAAATTGTTTTTCTTTAAAAGATAAAAACTCAAATATCCATCTACTCTACATTTTGTTTTAATTTAGACCAACACTTGCCTCTCATTAAAAAAAATGAGACTTAAACTTATAAACTTGTTGATTGGAAATGAATAATAGATGCCACTAAGCTAAAAACGATTTGTAAGTTATTTTTCTCTGCTTTAAGATTTTGCTTTTAGACGAGTTTGATAATTATTATAATATTAAATTAATTATTTTTACATGTTTATTTGTTTTTTCTTTTATTTATTTTAACATATAATGCTTAGTGTAATTATAAATGTATATTTATCGTTTTATTTCTATCTATATTTAAGTTTTTTCTTTTATTATTTTTAACATATAATGTATAATGTAAATATAAATATATATGTATATTTATCGTCTTATTTTTATCTATATTTAAATATAAATTTTATTGTATGACTATTTATTATTTTATTCTTATTTTTTCAACTTCACCACACACATAAGCATGAACATAACATTTATATAACTTAGAAATATCTTTTATTAGCAAATTTACTTTTTAGCGGTGTGGTTTGTCTCAAAGTTATCTTGCTTGTCTCTTATTGTTTACCTTTTTTCCCCTTGTCTTAATTTTGCCATGCAGACATTTCAATTCTCATTTTTATTGTTACTAATATTTTTTTATTTAAATAGTTAGTTATATATATATTATTTATTTTTCTCTTAAAACATTTAAATATATAATGTTTAGTGTAAATACAAATATATTTTCATGACTGTCTTATTTTTATTGACAATTCAATATTAGAATAGTTCTATCAGAGTTCTTTTTTTAATTTGTTGAACAATTCTCGAGTGTAGGAGTAATAAATACTAAATGGTTATAACGTGAATCAATTTTAAGCTAAATTAAATAACACAACAATCTTACATGTTTAAGCTTTTTCCTAATTTTATTCACCCTAGAACACGCCAGAACACGCGTATCCAATGCGACTCGTTAAAACTAAAGTGCAGGAAATGACATATAAAAAAATTATGATGTGATCAGCTCCACTGACTAATAATTATCACGAGTAGACAAGAAGAAGGTATTTAATTACTTACGACATAAATATTGTGTTTTGAAAGAAAAAACTATACAAGTCATGTTCAGATAAAAAAACTAGAAGTTTTTTTAAACAAAAAGCTCTGGAAAAAAAAGAATTATTGAAAAATCTATTAAAACTAGTTGAAAGCTTTTTATATATCAAATTACCTAAATACCCTATTTAATTGTTTTATAATTCCTCCTATTTTTATGATTTGTCATTTTTTATCATTTTATACTGTTCAGCTCCGGCTAATAGCTAATTTGGTGAACACGTATAAACTAAAATATACAGCTTCCAGTTACCGTTACCGGCCAAGATTTGTTGTTCCATTTCGAAAATCAAATAATGGCAACACATGCGAAGATATTGGAGTAGATAAGATTACTGCTGCTTGAATAATGAGTAGAGTTGTTATATCCAAGGTTGTTGGCGATTAGTTGTCTAGTCATCGTTAATTAATTTCATGTATTTTGATCCTAGCTTCTATCATATAACTAGAGTATGACTTTTATTAAAACATCAAAAATTTAAATATAAAGTATATATATATATATATATTAATATTATAAATTTTTTTTTCTTTAAAAAATAAAAACTCAAATATCCATCTACTCTACATTTTGTTTTAATTTGAGACTAAAACTTGCCTCTCAAAAAAAAAAAAAAAAAAAAAGACTTAAACTTGTAAACTTGTTGATTGGAGCTAGATGGATAATAATACCACTAAGCTAAACACGAATAACAAACCTACTATATACTACATCTACCGCTCAACTTTTTACGCACACTATATATTAATTTTGTCTACCTTGATCATGAATATTTCTGGATCCACTAGTTTACAAAGTTGTTGAAAAGCAATAGTGACATGCATTCTGGAAATTGTTACAAAATTATTAAAACCCATATCTAATCCTTATGGACGTTAGAAAATTAAAAATAGAGTGCGGGAAATGACATAAAAAATTTATAATGTGATATATATATAAGCTCCATTGACTAATAATTATTACGAGTAGACGAGATCGAAGAAGCTACTTAATTACTTATGATAATGATAATGGAGTCCTAGCTATATATTATAATTAGTTAGTCAATACTTAATAGAGATGATCGAGATTAGGCAAAAGATGCCTCTTACGTAGCATGTCGTCTTTAATTATCTCTTATTTAATTAATTAATTTCATAAATAAACTAGAGATCGAATTACAACAAAACAAAACCATGTTTCATGCTTAATGATTTATTTAGACCTGTTTGCTTAGCCAATAATCACGGATTAACGAAACACGTATGCCTCTTCTCAACCATGCATTTTTATAATAACCATTCACATGGATCGATCGAAACTTACAAGTTTTTTGCCACTTGGGTTATTATGTACTTTCGAACGTACATAAACAATGCCTTGGAATCAAATCCCAAATCACATGGTCGTATAGCTTTTTAAATGGGAATGGTCGTATCAATAACTTTACTCATCATAAACTTGTATCACGTGAATTAATTACGTGTGTCTTGTTGTGTATATAATTAAAAACTGTTGCTCATGAGTTTTCTTTTTAAATGAATGTAAATAGCTCCCTAGTATCAAATTAAAATTTGAAAACAGGAGATGATTTATCCATATAAGAAGTTGATTTCATAAATGATTGCTTCATCAATTTGCAAATCAGCTTAAAGGATGTTCTATCATATATGACATGATCTGTTTTTTTCGTACTAAAATCATACTCTTTTTAAAATGGGAGACGATTTGTAACAACATTTTTTTATTATACACAACAATTATGACTTTTTTACCTTACAAATCTACTAAGTATTAACTACTTTTCAACCAGATATTCAAGTGTATTATGATTAGAACATATATTTTTTTATTATATATGGTAAAAACGAATTGTATACAAATCATCTCCTTTTAATTTAAAAGGAGATGATTTGTATACAAATTTTTAACTTACACAACAATTATGACTTTTATTCCCCTATAATCTTATTATCTTTTATTATCACCAATTATGATCATAATAATTACTTTTTTTATACAAATCATCCTCCTTTAAAATGGTTAGGATAAAGGAATTTAAGGTTAAAGGTAATTCTTTAAAAAAAAGAAGGCAGAAAATAAAATACATGAAAGAAGGTTCGATCGGATGAGAGAATAATCCAGAAAAGCGCGTTAAATCCGCGCACGTGCCATTGCGTAGATATTGCGGGATTCGGGGTGGCTCTTTTACACGTGAGAGCTAGTCATTGGCTGGACCCCAACGGCTGACGGCCTCGTTTTTGGATTCATTAACCCGAGCTTTCATATCAAAAATAAAAAATAATAATAAAAAAATGGGTGGGCTGGCGATTAACTGTGTTGAATGAAAAATGACAATTTGTGAAAATTAATTAATTAAGTTTAGTATTACTTTCTAGAACTGTAGTTTCCGTCATACCAATGACCCGTTCTTTGTAGTTTTTGTTTATTTAGCTATTAAGTCTTTATAATATACTATAATGGTAAAAAAATAATATTATTTATTAAATAATTTACCAAAAAAACAATTTTATACCTAGTATGAATAGATTGTGCTACGTGTTATCACTTGCTATAATTATGGTTCTCGTTAATCCCTCGAAAAAATTTAGGATGGAATTGAAATGTTACATAATTATTTCACATGTCCGTAGCAAATTTGGGACCGGTTAGCGACTAAACAATATAAAATTTAAATCGTTACTCACGACATAATACAAGTATAAAAAAATATTTTATCAGAAATTTGTGAAGAATTATCAACAGAATTGTATAAATAGTTAAATAATGATTTTATGTTTCACAATCTCTTCCAAATCTGTCGTAAAATTGACTAATTGAGAAAGAAGAAATGCGTCGCTAATCCTCTCAATTGAAATATAAAATAGTTATTATTTATTCAAATCGCTGACAAATTTTTGGGAGATGAATTGTCGACGTAAATGTATAAATATTTAGATTATTATATTATATATTTCAATCAGTATCAACATTGGTCATTTAATACATGTTTGTCGATCAGAGTTATAATTGGCTTAAATAAAAGAATTCTTGTCAAATATACTTTTAAAAAATAAGAATTACGATCATTAATACTTCAAACCAAATAGATTAATATCATGAATATAACTTATTGCATGTAATTAGGGGCTGTGTCTTTGCTGCTTAATAGAACCATTCAGCATTCAGCGTGTTTGATTGCTGCCTCTAAATGAAGACTGTGCTGAATGATTCAGCATAATGTTATTCTACCTTAAAGTGCATTCTGAATCATTAAGCATCAAGTATTTTTACCCTAATACTCGTTTTTTCACACTTTATCTTGTTAAACAATCATATCTTATAATATAATATATCACTATTAAGGTTAAAATGATAATTTGCATCATTCAGATTGTTCATTCAGAACCTTTATCAAACAGCATGTCACATTCAGAGGTAGATTCATTCATAGCCTCTGAATTATTCAGACCGCATAATCATTCAGTGCTTAATCATTCTGTTTTAACAAACAGCCATTAAAATCATATTCAAAAGGGTATTTATGTCTTTATCATTATTGTAATCAATTCTTTATTAATTTAAATTAGGTAATTCTCTACTTTCTATTTCTTACGTGATTAATTCTAAAATTCAACCATTTGTTTTATTTAATTGAATCTTGATTTAATAAAATCTGAATATTCAAAGTGAATATATATAAAAAAAAACAGGTATTCCAATATACTTAATGTTTTAAAATAAATATTTTAATTGTTCATTAATGAATACTTTTAAAAAAGAAAAATTTAACACTTAAGTCTTGATGCATATTTGATTCAACCACTCTAGACGGTTCAGTATTGAACTGTTAAAAAATATAAAAATGACATTTGCAATGTGTTTGATTCAACTAATTTGGACTTTGTCTGATAAGTTCATTATTGAACCGTTTAAGAAACATTAAATCTCTACCATATTCACCGTTGAACATTACATATTTATAACATGTCAAATAAACAAAATATATGTTTTCATAATATTTACAAGTTAATAGTATACCCAACAGCTTTTTCTATATTATTCTTTAAAAAAAAATTACATGTGTATTTAGTAGGACAATGAAGGTCACACCTTTTCACTAATTAACAATGTATATGTGCAGAAACAAATATTACCGAAGTCATTGCCTGGAAACATGCTCTGTGATTCCATGAAAAAAAAAACAATATTTTTCCTAAATATACAATGCTTATTATTTTAAGTAAACCCAATGAGCAAACCACTAAAAATCAAGTCCGTTCAAAACAAAAGCAAAAAAGAGATTAAAACAAAGAACCATTAAGCATCATCAAATTTGAATTTCAAAAATCTCATAATCAAGCAATGTGGTTGGAACAGCTACATGGAGGGGTAGCAACTGTTCATCACCGGTGCGATGAGGGCGATGATGGTGGTGTAGTGCTGTGTCTGTGATGAAGTCAAGTCGGCGACAGGGGTGTGTGGGGTTTCAGTTCATAACCGGCAAAGGCCATAAGGTGTGGGCGGATTCAGTTCATCATCGACGGAGGTGACAAGAGGGGAGCGGATTTGATTCTTCACCGGCGTCGACGACAAGAGGTCGGCGATGATAGCAGGTGGTGTGTAGCAATGGTGACGACAATTGTTGCTGACCGTTGTAATGGAAGCGTCTTTGATGGAGCATGAATAGTTGATGTCGTAGCCACCATTGATGGTGGTTTGGGTGTTCAAACTAATAGAAAGAAATATAGGGTTCATCTTGGAACGTGAATATGGTCAGAGAGAGAGAGAGAGAGTATGCACATCTTGAAAATTGGTAAGTTGGTAACTGCCTTAATTAAGGGAGTAATTTGTAATATAAAGTCCATTGTACCCTTTGATTAATTTAATTATTTTCCTTGGTGATCCATTTATTTACAAAATACCGTAATCAATCCTATTCATTGATTAATTGATCCTAGGGTCTAGAAATCTTCTTGCACTTCTCGTAAAAAATGCTTTTCGCATGAACCACCCTCTCTATATATATATACATGCATACGATCGAGGCTTCTTAATTAGTGTACGTACGTTGTAGCTAGTTCCTAATTAGGAGATCAAAGATATATATATATATATATATGGTTGATAACTCGATATATATATAGCTAGTAACTTAAAAGACTTCATAAACACGTACGGTTACTATGTAATGTATCGTTGCTAGCTAGCTCCTACTGCTTATAGTTTAATTCAAATACATCTTATCTTCTTCTTATAACCTATTTAAAAGAAAAAAATGATGACATCATCCTTTTTAAAAAATCATGTTTTTAAGAATGATAATATCATCCTATTTATAAAGAATTTTATAAATAGGTTATAAAATTGGAGGGGGCTGAATGAAAATTGTGAGGGGGTTTTATAAAACATGTGAGGGGCTTTTAAGAAAATATGAGGGGGTTTTATAAAAATTGTATATTAATGTAATTAATTATAGGTTGTTTATAAATTATGTTTAGTAACATGAGATATATTTTATTTAGAGAAAAAATAATTATATATTTGTGACCGTCTTATTTTTCTTTACGTTTTGTTATAAATTTTATTGTAATATGACACTTTTTTAAAATTAGTATGCTTAAAAATAATTATTGCAATTATGTTTAGTAGGTAAATTTTTGTTTAGTTGAGTGAGTTTTTTTGGGATTATGGTGATGTTAAGTGATCAACTTGAGTATGCTATTCAAAGTGTTTAGTTATTGATTTTAAAGCATTTTCAATCTTATTAGAAAGATGTATTAAACCTTTTATAAAATATGATTTAAAATAAAATGTATCATATTTCCATCCCCTGTTCGGTCCATAACTCAACCAAACCACTTTCAAATGACTTCTAATCAATTTCCAGTGTTTACACATGCTACATAGAATCTAACTAAGCTAGAAACACCATTTTTAACATACTACATCAAACAAATCAAGAATCAAACTCAATTTCTCCATTTTTTACCCATTTAAACAATTTCACTAAACTCATTCACAACTAGCACTTCAATCCATGATTTTGATCCAAAGCTACTTGTAGATGATGTAAGAGCAGATTAGAACAATTAAAATCATATCTTCATGACCAATTTGATCTTGTCCCGTTTTAACCTTAAAACCCAAAAACAATAACTTGAAGAAGAACTAGCACCTACAATGAAGAATAGATGATGAAGATGATACTATGAACAGATTTGGAACATGAATTTGAAGCTGGAATTTGAAACTTGATTGTCTTATCTTTGGATTTCTTCTTCAAAGGTTCAAGAACACAAAAGAAAGTGAGTAAGTATATGTGTTGGTGTGTCTGTGTAAGAGAAAGAGTATGGACCGACTCGTGGGTTTTAATTATCCACAAGTGGGTATCTTGTTCCCCTTTTCAACTTACAACACAACTCTCGTTTACCCGTTTCAACTAACGGGGATATCTTCGGAATCCTTATCTTAAACCGTTTATTATTTTATTATTTTTATCTGTTTTTTATTATTATTTTTATAACGTCATTTGATAGCTATTTTTCATAATTTACACCAATAACTAAATTCTACATATTTATTTAATTTATTTAAAATAATCTAACGTACCAAATTCGCGCGCGTCTAGGCTCTTTTTAAGGATGTTACATTACATTTGTGTAATTGTTTATTATTATTCAACAGTGAACATGTAAATGGGAAACAAGGATTTTGATTTTTTAATTACGTTAAGTGGTGTCCTTTTCTGATAAAAATCTTTATGGGTTTAAATTGATAAATGTATGTATCATGTTCATAAATTATCGAATGAACAATAATTAAAATTTTAAATAATTGCTAAGTTTACTAAAACAAAAAAAACAGAGTTTATTACTGAACAAAGGACAATGAACACAGTAATAATGAAAAAACTCATAAATATTTTGTGTGTGATCATTGGTGAACATCGTAAAGTTAATAATTTACTAGTAAAATGTTTTTAATTTATTTTGTTTTTAATTTATTATTTTAGAGTAAAAAAATAAGAAAGAGATAGATTTGAGAGAGAAGATTTTTTGTTTACTATTATGTCCTTTTAAATTAAAAAATAAAAAATGTGACTAATCTAAGCGATTAGATCAAATACATATAATTGGTTAGGATCGCTTTTCGTACTTTTAGCCAATAAAACACTTTTCGCATGAACATATAAGGGAAGGTTCAAACGAGAACTGTTTTTCGTACAAGAACTGCGATAACCAATCTTGGTCATTCAAGTGCTAAGTGGAATTCATGGATGAAGAGCGTAGTGTAACACCGAAAAACCAAAACCATTTTTTTTAAACGCGTTGCGGAAGCTTAATTAAACAAACTCACTTTACATACAAAACAAATATTTACAAACCATAAACATCTATTCACAATCAACAAAACAACTGTCTTGGTGTTACAAAACACATTAATCCATAATTGTTGACCTCATTTTTAGTAATTAGTATCAAATATGATCACCAAAAGGTCCAAAAG
>JAUEJL010074141.1:0-16174 GCA_032274825.1 Drosophyllum lusitanicum | reverse complement strand
GTTTTATATTTTAGTTACCATGCATATAAAATTTAATTTTCTTTACCTTTAATTGTATAGAATTTAATAATAAAGTATGTATTATTTAATTTTATAAATTAAAGATTATTTAATTAAAGTTCTTGATGTGCATCTAATGTTTTTGATGTTCTTGAACAATGTCCTTTTAGTGTTAATCAACTAAATCATATGTTGTCTATTGTTCTTTATTGTCTCAAGTGCCTGCCGTCATAGACGTAACCACCATGTTGAGCAACCAGCCAAAACTAACCCTAAACTATAATCATAGATCCACACTAAAACAATGTAATACACACACAAGGAAACGAAAACACACACATGAACACATTACTAACCCCAAACACATGAAAATACACACATAGATAAATATGAAAAATACACACATAGACACATATGAAAATACACAATAACTAAAGATCCAATCATGCCTCTCTTACACACTCGATCTGTAATGCACACACAATAACATGCACAACAAACATCAACGCACAAGAACATGGAAACATACACTAGATCTGATATGATATGATATCTGTCTCACACACACCCACAATGACACAAAAAACAAAAGATCTGAAAAAAGCAAGAAGAAAAGAAGGTGCCAAAAGGATAGGCCGGGAAGACTGCAGAGAGAGACCATAGAACTATTAAAGAATGTAGATTAGGGTTTAGTATAGTTGACCCAGCCCTATTGTATAGATGGGTAATTAGGGCTATTAGGTAGTACTGAGCATAGGTCGGTTTGGGTCGGTTTTGACCCCAAACCGATAATATCGTTTATGTGTTTTTCCAAACTAATGGGTATCGGTTTCTAATGGGACGGTTAGCGTTTGTGATAAAGGATCGGTTTTCGTTATCGGTTTTATTAGTTAACCGTTATACTAAGTTGGGCCAAACTTAATGGGCTTCGTTATTTCAGAATATGAGCTTGAGTTATATTTTTTATTGCTTTATAGTAGCCACAAATTTTGGCCAAATAATTGATTATTTTCTATAACTTGCTAGCTAAGCCCTTATTTATTATGATAAAAATACAAAATGGTAGGTTAGAGTTATATTTAATACACAAATTGGACCTGATGGTACACCACCTTTTGACCTCAATCAATCCACAACTTGTGAATTCATTTTTATTATATTTAATAGCCCCATATGAAATAAACAATCAAGTGTTCAACATTTATAATGACTCTAGTAGTCCAGTATATGAATGAGACGACATAATAAGTAACAAAGTTCAAGCTTTTACAAAAATATAACTTGCATGATGCACTATAAATGAACAAGTATTTAAATAATTAAATAATAAATCTTTATCGGTTCGATTTGGTATCGGTTCGGTTACGTGCACAAAACCGAAACCAATTCACTATCTATAGGTTAATGAAGTTTTATAAACCGAACCGTCAGTTTTTATTTGGTTCGGTTTTATCGGTTGTAGTTCGGTTAAGGTGCTCACTCTTAGCTACCATTAGGATTTCTATTGTACTCTTTATACTCTATAAATAGTTATCAACGTAATACAAAATTCCTACGGAGTTTTCATTATTCTACAAGAACAATCATTTGGATTTGTATCGATGGGTTTCTAAGTTTTTAATACGTAGAAATTTATTTATTTTATAAATAAGTAAATCATGTCACATTACCAATTTTTGATCGGTTATAGGTTTGACAGTAACCAAAACCATTTTTTGTTACAAATTTAGAATCCTTTCCTAGCCAAAATCCTTAATAAGTAAAATTGAGTATTTACATTAGCTTTTTTTGTCGAGTTACCTATGAAAAATAAAAAGTATTACAATTTCAATGTTTTGTTAATTACCAAAAATAAGTTTTTACAACACAATCATAAACCCACATAATCCATAAAATAAGTATATGCATAAAGGACATACTTTAATTATTATTATTATATAACTTTGTATATAAATAATATACATGAGGTCATAAATAAAAATTTTGCAACAAACAAAATTGCCGATATTTCGCTTCAAAGAACAAAACTATATATCGCAATAAACAACAAAAGAATGTTGTTAAAACATACAAAAGGATCCTGCTAAAAAGTTTTTTTTATAAAGACATTATATATATATTTGAATAAGCAAGTTAAGACCTTGCAAAAACATTATGAACATGTCAAGGACTATAAAAAGTTGTCATCTTTGGTTTCATCTTCATCTTTAGAAAACACATTCTGTGTGTTTAGTTGTTGATTCATATAAGGATATCGTATAGGGTTCTCAAACCCCGAAAACCCAAAACCTCCGGAGTTATTTAACATTTCTATTGTAAACTTTGTGTGTGATGATGGCGCCAAATTGGAGCCATGACTCGAATTGATCATCAAGTTACTAGGATGTTGATGAGACAATACTGACTCATTAGTCGTCATTATAGTTGCGTTGTTGCTTGAATAGGTAGGCAATGATGTTCGATGTTTGATACCACGAGCCAATGGTACATCATGGTTGTGCTTTCCTTCGTAGGTCGTAATCACTGATCTAAAATCTTGAGATGATCTTTCCACATGTTTTCTCACCGAACAACCGGGAGTAGTGCATTTATAATAGCTCCTACAAAAATTACACACATGACATAAATATTGCTTATACCATAAACATATAAGATTTTAACATAGCTAATACTCGTATCATCTATAAAAATAATCAAAATCCATGGTGTATATTTACTAACAAAGTAGCAAATCCTTTCAAGTTTAAGAAAAAAAACATAAATTTGTATTAAAATAAAATTTAAGCTTCATAAAAATATTACCTTGATTAGAATTTCCTTTGACCACTTTTTGACCGTATTTTCTCCATCTATATCCATCATCGATTGTATCAATATCACTTACCGTCTGAATCACAACTCTCGGTTCTCTTACGGTCTTACTTCCCTCCATTGACATCCCTTCGTTTTTACTCTCCATCTTCCTGTTAAATAGAAGAAGTTGATATTATATAAGAAAATTTATAATAAATTAGTTATTATAATTTGGACAATAAAACGAACTTACAATCTTTTAGCTTGAGCTTCATCTTCATCCCCACCTGATCTACTCGGATCAAATTCATCATCTCCAATGGAAATTGAGGAATTTTCCGACGTCCCGACCAATTCCCACTGCTCAGAACCACGAGATTGATCTGGAAAATCATTAGATTGACGAACGACAAGTGAATTATTCGCAGCTGATGAAGAAGATGATCGTTTAGTAGGTTGCGGTTTCGGATGATTGTGATTTCCCTTATAAACAATCTCAGTAATATCTCCATCTATAGATGTCTCCACCTTCTTCCTCATCGAACAATTTTGATACGTGCACTTGTAATAACTTCTTGGATTCTCACTAGCTTTCACTTGTTTCTGCCCGTATTTTCTCCAATTATATCCGTCATCTAACTTCCTGCGTATTGATTGATGATTATAGGTCTCATGATCACCTGTGTAATCCGATTCAAAACTCTGTTTCTCAAGCAGGTACCTTGATTTTACAAAATTTCTGTCATCTTCAGTTCTGGGTTGATAGATTTCCTGAAAAGTTTCAATTCAGTTAGTGCGATTTCATCTTTTGTGATAAAGTTTGTTGCTTGATGGAAAAATGAGGAGAAAACTTACTGTTTGAGGAGTTGATTGGGTTTGAAACTGGGAATCTGTGAAATTATATTGTTCTTTCTTTATACACTGTTCTTGATTTTGATTGTTGGGTATCAAGTTGAAGCCTTGGGGTGGGAAAGAACCAGTGGTTGGAGATGGTAAAATCTGCAAGAAAGTAATCAAAAAGTTAAATTACTTTGATCTGAATTATGACTAAACTCGGTAAAAAATATAAAAGCAAATCAGAACTTTTCAAAAGGATTGTTAATTTTTCGAAGACCCGTTTGTAAATTTACTTAGAAATGTACAAATTTAGAGGGAAAACGTGTTCTAGTGTATAGTGAGAGTAAAACAGAGCTTTAAGACTCCATTAATGGCGGGTTGAGATATCAGAGAAACAGAGAGACTTACATGGGAAGAAGAGAGGAGTACAGGGGAGCCAAGGAGGTCTGCGTCGGTGAGGCCGCCGGAGAAAGATAAATAGGAGGAAGATGAGAATCTTGGTGTTGAAATGGAAAGTGAAGTTGGAGGGGTTGATTTGAATCTAGGTACGCCGGCATCAATCCGGGTAATGGCAGTAGCTTCGGCGACGGTGGATGGTGGTGGTGGTGAGTTTGATGGTGATTCAAAGGTGATACCAGAAGAAGACACGAGAGGATTTCTTGAAAAGGGAGGGAAGAGGTATGAGGAAATCAGGGTATTATAATAAATTTATGGAGTTTATTATTTAAAATAATAAAATAAAAAATTTGTAGAGGAAAAATGAAAATGGAGAGAGTTGGAGGGAAAAAAAAAAGTCAAAGGTGGAAATGTACCTAATCTAGAAGAATTTACGTGGGAATTTCACTTCAGCTCATTCATGCCTTACCACCAAAGGATATTTATTTAGGGATATTATCTCTAACTTTTGGACAAGTGACATTGATTATTTTTTTCAAAGGATAAACATAATTATATTGTCAAGTATGAAAGTGATATGTTAAATTACATCACAAATACGTAAATATTTTGTATGGTACATATTACGAATTGTAATCAACTAGAAAATAAAAAGCATCAATTTACTGTACAAATATTAATCGGATGATAGAAAAAGAGAGGATGGTGTATGATCATCACTGTTATAACCAATTTTGTAAAAATTGGTTTGGGCGATCGATTAATTGCCATCTAGGCGGTTATTGGTGGCCTTTCAACCTAGAGATCGGATGATCGGTCAAACTTATCGGTTGTGGTCAAAATCGGTCTTAATCGGCTTGTCGGTCAACGAAAGTCAAAAAATTGTCAGCTTTCACAGAGGCATTCTGTCAAAACCGACAAGGTGTCGAGGATAAGAGGCTTACATGCGCCTACGATGATCGAGGTCCGTGAAATGACGGTCTTGGTCAAGGAGTCGCCTTCGATTGTCGTGGGCAGGAGTCGTTGGCGAAGTTACGAGGATAAGACCTGTCGGCGATGTAAGGAGGGAGGGGGGGGGGGGAAGATGTCCGCCATGGATAGTGAAGAAAGAGAATGAAATGTTTCATATTTGTTTGTGGGCGGCTGTACTTTGCTTTAAGGTTTTAAAATTTTAAATAAGGTTTTAAAATTTTAAATTAGGTTTCCTTTTTTTAGACTACATTTTTTTAAAGGGTAACGTAATATAAAATAGGTAACTAATATATAAATACACACACACATATATATATTTTAAAACATTTAAGACTTTGCTTAAACTCTTTAATTTTAAGTATTTTTAAATTACTAAATTATCCCTAGTATAAACTAAATGTAAACTTAAATGAAATAACTATTACATAAAGTTAATGAGATTCTTATATTCCACTTTAATAACTAAACCTTCCATTATTAAAAAATATCAAGTCACATTAACTTAATTGTTAAAAATCCAAACCTATTCTATTATGTAATAAATATTTTAATGCAATTATCAAAAAATGTGTATAAGTAGACCTCATAAACTCGAATAACCTATAATCATAATTTATAAACAAATATTTATAATTTTTTAAAATAGCTCATATAATTAATAGTTTCAAATTAGTTTACTCTATTTTCTTAATCTCTTAATGTTAAATAGTTTCAAATTACTAATTTACACTATATATTTTCATGCACTTTACTCTATTTTATAAGTATAAACATTTTTTTCTATTTAATTGTTCGCAAAATTTATTTTAAAAATAATAAAAGAATTGACTGAGATCTAGAACAGAAAAATAAAGAAAATGGGAAAAAGATAAAGAAAATATAGATGTTATAAAAGAAAAATTATTCGTTGTCTTGGTATTACGTGAATACCGAAAGCGGACAAGTTATCGAATAGACATTATTTGATACCGCAGCATTACGCGGTTACCATGCTAGTATGTGTGTGTGTGTATATATATATATATAATTTCATTATTTTTGTAAAAAGTCCCGCTGCAAGTATTTGTTAAGGTTACTAAACTAATTATGGACTTATGATTTTTATTTGTCAAGCTTGTTAAAACCTTTTTTTTATGGTTATTGACTTATTTTGTTAGGATATTATTAATATTTTAAAAAATAAATTTCTATATAGTTTACGGTCCCCGTCGAGAAACCGATTAATCGTCGCCGAAGCCGATTAATCGCTTGAAGGTGGTCGATCGACTGTATACTGCCGAGCGATTTTTACAACCTTGGTTATAACTCCATCACATCGTAATCATCACAAGGTGGTTGACTTGATCGTCCAAATTTGAGAAACATCACGTAATACCAAGGATGAACCCAGGATTTTTAATGATCGGTGGCATCACATAATATCAAAAATAAAATTAATTAAGATTGAGTGTTGTTCAGGGTTCTCGGGTTTTCATTTAGTCGGGTCGAGTTAATGGGGTTTCAGTTGTTGGTCTGGTATTTTAGGGCTAAAATCTAAAACGAAACACAATTTATATGAAACTCTGTTAATTAAACTGTTATTTGTATGGTAAACTGAAATATTTTAAATGTATAAAATCGAATATGAAACTATATCTTATCATTTTTTTTAAAAATTATTTTTCATTAAATTTTTATGACATAAAAAAATCACTTATGGCACTAAAAAATTTAGCTGGTGACAACGCCTCGAAAAATTTAGACTTTTTGATCTGTGACACCATCGGACCAAACATAGGTCCGCCCCTACACGGTGCTCGATGGTTTTGATTAATTTTTTCAATTCCAAGAGATATCTTCTTATGTAAAAAAAAGTCTAATTTATCTAATAGTAATCAATTTTGGTATTCATTCTCCCTTTCAAACACAATCTTTCTCTCTCTCACATGTTAGAATAATATTAGACTTTTTGAAATTTAAATGATTTTTTATTTTTTTTTATTTTTTTTATTTAAGAAACTACGATCGACGGAACAACCCTCAAACTTGAAACTACATACCAAGATATAATTATCCATAAACATATTTATGGAGTTTGACGGTTTCAGTCGTTAAATTATGAAGTTTATTTAAAATAAAATAAAATATTTCACCTCCCTCCATTTTCATTCTTCCTCCACAAATATTTTACTTTATTATTTAAATAATAAACTCCATAAATTAGAGAGTAAATTATACATTTGGTTCATTTGCTACTAATTATACTTATGATCGTTGATCACTTGAAAGGACTGTAACACCCTTTTTTTAATTTGGGGGTGTTTGTTTTAGTTTATTTTATAAGTTTGTTAGCTTTTTAGCTTATTTTTTAAGTTTATGAAAAATTTGGTGTTTGGCTTAGCTTATTAGCTTAAGCTTATGAGCTTATTTTTAATAAAAATAAGACAAGTTTGATAAGCTAAGTGAAAACAATTTTTTTTCTCCACCTGATCTTATTTTTGTACATTTACATATATACCCTTATCTTTCTTCCTTTTCCCTCCTCGTCCTCAAATATAAGCATGCATTTTTTTTTTGTCATTTTACAATAATAAGTTAAGCTAATCACTTTTTAAAAGAAGTTTATTAGCCTACAAGTCATAAGCTAATACAAACACTTTTTTCACTAATAAGCTTAAAAGCTAAAAAAGCTTATAAGCTAAATAACTAAAGCTCAAAAAAATAAGCTTACCCAAACACCCCCTTTATTATTTCATTTTAAGTTTTGTTTATTAAAATATTAGTAATAAATTATTAAGTAATAATTAAAAATGTTAATTATCAATTAATAAATATAATCAAATAAACAAATAAGACCACTGAATTCTGGTGCTAACCATTGATTGAGATCTGGTGCTAACCATACGAATTCTAGGGCTGTGAAATTGTTACGAGAATCACAGCTCTTATGCCAATTGTTATATTCCTTTCTAGAATTCATTCAAGAATTGAAGAAATGATTTTAAATACCCAGAAATCCTAAGGTTTAGAAGAGGAAATGAAGCCAATTGAATTGAGTTTAACTACTGTGTGTGTTTGAAAGAGAAGCAAAGAAAGAATTCTGTTTATTGTCAACTAACTCAAAATGAATTGCAAAACATGTATTTAAACTCCTAAATGGGTGATACCAAAAACATCAGTTTTCTAGATTTTCTTCCTGTTTACTTCTACAAGAAATCGCAACCAACTGAACCTTTTAAGGAAATCTATCAACATAGAATTGAAGACGACAGAAATTTGGAAAAAAATGTAGGTACCCGCTTTAGAAACAGAGTTTCAAATTGGATTACGTAGGTGATCATGAGGCCTATGATCATCAATCAACACACAAGAAGTTAGATGATGGGTATAATAGGAAGAAATATGGACAAAACAAGTGAAAGCTAGTGAGAATCCAAGAAGTTATTACAAGTGCATGTATCAAAATTGTTTGAAGAGGAAGAAGCCGGAGACATATTTAGATGGAGATATTACATAGATTGTTTATAAGGGAAATCATAATCATTCCCTAACCGTCTACACGATAATCTTCTTCATCAGCTGCGAATAATTCACTTGTAGTTCGTCACTTTAATGATTTCCTAGATCAATCTCGTGGTTCCGAACATCGGGAATTGGTTGGGACGCCACAAAATTCTTCGATTTCGATTGGAGCTGGTGAATTTGATCATGGTAGATCAGGTGGGGATGAAGATGAAGCTCAAGCTAAGAGATTGTACCTTCATTTTATTGTCCAAATTACAATTTGATTTTAATAACTAATTTATTAAATAAATTTTATACAAGTATCAACTTCGCTTATTGTTGAATCGTTTTTAATAGGAAAATGCATAGTGAAAATGAAGGGATATCATTAATAGAGGGAAGAGTTGCGATTCAGACAACCAATGTTATTTATATACTCGATGATGGATATAGATGGAGAAAATACGGTTGGTGAAAGGAAATCCTAATCCAAGGTAATGTTTTTATGTAAGCTTATTTTTATTTATAATATAAAATTTATGTTTTTTTCTTAAACTTAAAAAGAATTGCTACTTTCTTAGTAAAGATTCACAAGGGATTTGATTAATCTTAGAGATGATATTAGCTAGGTCAAAATCTCATGTGTTCATGGTGTAAGTAGTATATATGTTATTTGTGTAAATTTTGTAAGAGCTATTATAAATGCACCAATCCTAGTTGATCAGTAAGAAAACATGTGGAATGAGCATTTGAAGACTTAAGATAAGTGATTACAACATATGAAGAAAAGCATAACCATGATGTGCCATTGATTTATGGTATTAGACATTAGTCATCATTGCCTACCTATTCAGGCAACAATGAGACTATAATGACAACTAATGAGTCATAGTAGACTCATCGGCATCCTAGTAACTTGATGATCAATTCAATTCATGGCTCTAATTTGCCACCGTCATCATACACAAAGTTTACACTAGAAATGTTAAACAACTAAGGAGGTTTTAGGTTTTCAAGGTTTGAGAACTGTATAGGATCTGGCTCTAATATGTAAGGTCTTTATAGAAAATATTTTTAGTAGAGTTCTTTTGTGTGTTTTAACAACATTCTTTTGTTGTTTATCGAGATAATTTTATTTTTTTAAGCAAAAAATTGGCATTTGTGCATGTGCGCACACACCTAATAATCTAAAAAAATATTCAAATTTCACAATAATAGAATACTTTTTTTAATGTAAATGAATTTTCTTTAGCAAACTTTTTTTTTCGTGATCCACCATGTTTTAATGTAAACACAACCTAAATAAATAGAGACCTAAAGTAAGGTTGGTAATTTAAGTTGGGTTCAGGTTATTAGGTTCGTGTCGTTTATGTTCATGTTCATGTCAACCCATTTTCGACCCGTTTATTTTCGTGACATGTTTGGGTCATGTAACTTTTTCCGTGCCAGGTTTGGGTCGTGTTTCGTTTCGACCCATTTTGACCAAATGTATTCGAAGAATATTTCTTTCAATTGTTGTATGCGCTTTTCTTTTTCTTTTTTTCTAATTCCTTGTTTGTTTCGATACGAATTTCGAATATGATTTTTGTTTTGATTCTAACTTCAATATTCAATGCCCACTTCAATTAGATTCAAGCTTTGGATTCGGTGTTTGTTTCAATTTGGTTCGACTTTTGTTTTTATTTTTTGATTCAACTTATATAAATGAATATACTAAACAATATGATCTATTACGCTTCTACCAATTACCAATAATTATTGTTTTTAAACAACCAAAATAAAACTAAAATAATACATCATTAAATACAATTACGAAGCCAATCCAAAATGCTAATGTACCACATATCAAGTAGTCAAATATCAATACCAAAACCATATAGTTAAAATAACAAATACGAAAATGATGTAATATTGTTTGAACTTTAAATCATTTAGCTTATGTTAAGTTTTTCACTTTTAAAGGTTCTGCACTTTTGTTTGTTGAGTTTTATTGCTTAAGATGTCACTCTCTTATTTAAATTCACGATCTCCTTAATTTAAATTTTAAGTATAAAGAAAATTTTATAATTTTATAGTTTTACCCTAATGTGTCATATAAGTCACTTTCGGGTTGTCAAGTTAATCCTAACCTGAGCGGTATATTTCTGTGTCAACTTCATGTCGACCTGCTTTTGACCCATTTCGGGTTCATTTCACTTTTTCGTATCGGGTTCCGGTCGTATTTTGTGTCAAGTCAAAACATTGTCAGCCTTAATTAATCAGAAGTAAATGAGTAACATAAGCAAAATAGCACAATCTTTGGGGTACCAATATATAAATTTGACTATACGTCTGTATGTCACAAAGAAGTAGAGAGGAAGAAAAGGGTACTTCAAATTATTGCGAGAAGTAAATATTCAAGTTTATCAATGCAAAGTTGGATCAAACCTAACCAAATACTGTAAAATTTCACATATAAACCGTACAAAAGTGAAAGCCTTTAAAGTTTGAAGTATTAGACTTTCATCATTCATCAAGTTGTGGTGACATCAATATCGGATTAGTGAAGTTGTTGATGTACGCTGATTATTTAGGTATAGGGATGGTAACTATCACGTCTATGTGCATCAGAAGCGGGTTGTTGCAGATAAATCTTTGTCGGATCACTCGGGTCAACATACCTGGTCAAACAAAAGAAGAAAAGTATACGATAAAAAAATACGTTCATATAAAAAGTATATCCATATATCTATACTAGTATTTGGGGAAAAAATTAAGAAGCTAAGTTCCAACATTCTTTCAAATGTGTCATTAACTCATTAAATTCAACAAAACTTGTGTGCACGTGTGTGCAGATTCATAGGAATTGAAGAAACATGAAATACAACTTACGCGCAATTCATCATTTCATCGACTGGAGTTTGGGCAGCCCTTAAAGGATCAACATGGGTTGTATTTCCAGCATCATATTGTTGATTATATTGTCTCACGATTTTTATCAAGTTGAAAAACAAGGGCACGAATGTTCCACAACCTCCATGTTTGAACAGAATCTTGAAAGAGTGAGGAGGGTACATTGCTCGGTTCACGTCATATGGCACTACCTGCAATTTAACATGGGATCCCATAAGATATATAACCGTCTAATTGTTATTTTTCTGGCTATTATTTGAAAGTGTAAACATCTCTGAACAACTTACGGGCTCCACAAGTCCAGATATATTGTTGCAGTGAAAGATTGGTTGGTGAAACTTTTCATCATGTACATAAAGCTGTAGGAATAATCAAACAAGATATCAGGAAAAAGAAAATGATCTTTTTCAGGCAGGGGAAAAAGAAACAATTTTGTGGGTTAATCATTTAAAAAGACCGACATACCATCAGTCATTTTTCATTTTTCATAAACAATGACGATGGTTGATAAATCAGACTAGTATTTGTTATAAATTTGAGTAAAAACCTACTCACAAATTGTTTACAAGTCATGCTTACATATTTATTTGTCAACAGATACACGTGAGATAATTTTTGAGCAAAAAGTGTAAGTTTTAACACATGAACACAATCAACATTTAAGTAACAAGATAAAAGATTCTCCATACTAGTGGCATGTCAAAAGCAGTGAAGATTTGTGTCGGTTTATCGACAACAAAGACCATTCGAACATTCGACAAAAAGATTGTACCCTTTGCTTTGACAGTTCCTCCATGAGCTCTGAACAAATTATAAAACAGCATAGGGTTTAGTTCATATTAGATCTTTAATTTTTACTAAAGAAAGTACATAATATATACACTACAGTTCAGTCAATAAGTCTTCTACCTATTCAAGAATGGCAAAACAATACAGAAGTTAAATATGCATGCATATGTTTCATATCTAAAGGCAATCTGTTAAGTTCCTTGATAACAATTTTAGAGATAAAACAAGTTTTAGTGGATACATACGAGTATGTGTTCTAAAGACATTAGCAATTTAGTTCAATCGCTATGACTCTGTAGTTTTTTTTGATAATTTTCCTTTATGTTCTTATTGAAATTGCACAAACAAATATATATCATTCACCATATATATTATACCTGTGAAGCTGAATAATATAATTGGTATTTATCAAAAGTTGATCGCAATTGTGTCAGAAAATCAAGTAGAACGATTATAGCTCCAGCCAAAACCAAAGCAAATCCTCCAATTTCTAGGGCTTAAAACCGTTCAAATTCAATTTCACGACAGGTTCGTCAACAAGCCATGATCAAACAATGATTGGTTATCCTACAAATTAACCTCGTAGGTGCAAATACGTTGCTACACATAACATTCTCAATTTCAATTAACACAACAAATTCATATGTTTCGATTCCGTTCATCTGATCATCAATTAGGATGGGGGAAGAAAGAACAAAAGAAGGAGCAAAATTGAGGAAGAAAAAGATGATACTGACCCATGGATATTGTTAATCTCGAATTCCATTCCTTCTCTGATTAAAACGAACATCTCGTTGATGAATGCAACCGGCATCCCATTACCGTAGAGGTGGGGGTTTAAGGCCATGATCGAGATCGACGAACTCCCTGAAATCTATCAATTACGATTTTCCAATTAACAGTTTTTTTTTGTTCTTTCTGAAATCGAAGAGTATCAATCAGCAGAATTATGATCAAGAACAAAGGAATTCGTATGTAATAGAATATTATGTTCCACCCGTAATCTACGATTCTCCAGAAGTTAGCGGAAGATAGTTTTTAGGGATTACGTTGCGTATTTTGGTTCATGCATGATGCATGGTTTTGGCCATCTGGGATTACACTATGCACATTTTATTGAGCGGCCGCTATTTTTGAAAACTTGCTCCGACCATGATTCGTGGAATTCATTTATTTATTTTTTCTTAATTTTGACAAATATTTTGATCTTCGGAAAGTATACATATTTTTTAGTACGAAAATATAAAATTCTTTAATAGCTATGTAAATGAGAGGGTCTAAAAGTTAATTATATTGAGAGTTAATTACTGATTTGGTTCATGTGGTTTGCACTTTTCTACTGATTGAGTCCTTTATGTTTGAAAATTACGTGGTTGGCCCTTACTGTAGTAAAGTTGTATCAACTCCGGTCCTTTAAATGGATGAACGTAAAATGTGAACGTTAGTGTAATTAAATAGTGGGGTATTTAGGTCTTTTACTTCATATATCTCTTAAGTGTCAATATCTTTCACACTGGGTCCAAATCTTCAGTTTGCAGGTGTAGAAGTATTCCATCCATTTTGTCGCTTGCACTTCATCATCGTCTTCTTCCCCATAATATAAGCCTTAATTTCATACAAAGGACCTAAAATTGTGCATATGAGAGAAGAGGCACCAGAATGGTGTTAACCTTGTGACAAGTTAGATCAAAGCATGTACGTAATGCCGATCTCGTTCGACTTTATGGTAAACATCGGAAACATTGACATACACTCTATTGTATATTACATTGCAAGTCATAACCAACTCAAAACAAGAAAAGCTTCAATCTTTTAGCATTAGTCTCTGCAACTTTCTCCTTTGCATGTGATGCATTCAAAGAGCTCAACAACCCTGGTATAACATGAATAGATCATGGACACATTGGAGGATTAACCCATCTTATGAAGCTACAGTTGGATCTCTACAATAAAAGAAGAAATTTTTCCAGAAAATCAAGAAGAATCAAACGATTTGGAGAACTGTCCAATAACAAAAACAAGCTTACCTCTTCAAGGCAACGGTTTTACTGATGACTAGGGTTTTGGAAAATCCAAAATGTTCTTATTTTTGCTTCTCTACCACACCAACAAACCACCATTGTTGCTCTCTAAAAATGGCAGGTAAAACAAGAATAAGGAAGGACATGGTACAAAGAATAAATAGGAGGTTGGTAAAAAATAAGAGAGATGATGGGTATTTTACCAAAATAACCCTTGAAAAAGATACTTAACGTCTGCAACTTAACATATGGTTAGCTAAAGAACCGGAGATGATACAACTTTGCTACAGTAAGGACCAACCATGTAATTTTCCAAGATAAAAGATTGAATCAGTAGAAAAGTGCAAACCATATGGACCAAATCAGTAATTAACTTTTATATTGAAGAGTAGTAGTCAAAGGTGAGCAATCAAAGGGGACCCAAAAGCTACAAGTAACAACTAACAACTCATTCTTGTAGACCTTTGCAAGGGTGGTGGCGGTGACCATAATGACGTCAATGGCGAGAGTGAGGGTGGTGGTGGGATTGGTGGCGGTAGGTAGTTAGGTGATGGCAGCGCCATTAGCATCAATGGAGCTAGGGTAGAATTGCTATTATAAAGTAAATATTGTTAAATAAATATATCAAATAAGTAATCTTTTAAAAGTTTTAGAAAAAGAACTATGTAATCTGATATTACTTACATCTTTTTAACAAATTTATCATCTAAACGTACATAATATAAAATCCAATTTGCTAGTCAAATATATTTTACTAGATTAAATACCCATATGATACACGGGTTGGTTTATAAAATAATAAATAATATTAAACATTAATAAAAATATATTAAAATAATCATAAAACACGAATGAAATGAGAATTTAAAAAATAACGACAAATGTCATTAACAATCAGAACAGCGGTGGAAACGTCGACTCGAGAAGGAGTGCGGATGTGACGACAGAAACTTGGTATCATGATACGAAGAGACGTGATTGTATTTCTTATACAAGTCATCGATCATTATTGTTATAATTAACGCGAATAAGGTTAAACGTTTATTGGTTATAACTAAAAAATTAAAATGATTATATAATATTTTAGAATAATAAATCTAAAAATTTGGTTGAATATGATATTTTAAAATATTATAAAGAGTAAATATGATATTTGTAAATTAAGATGAGCAAATATGCTATTTTAAAGTTTAAGAATGACATATATAAAATTATTAGAGATAATTTTGTTTTAATTAAAGTTAAAATTGAATCCAATTTTGACAACAAAAAGTCAAAATTGAATTTTAATTTTTATTAAAATGAATTATTAAGATTTTCATAATAAAAATTTGCATCTAAATCTAATGGATAAGATTATCTAATAAGTCTTTTTGAAGTTATTCTTTTATTTATAGTAGAAGATTTCTTTTAAAAACTTTATTTGGACTCAACAGAGTCGACTCACCATGCTAGGTTCTATGTGTTGGACAAATATGTATTTTTCACTGTTTTTGTACATAATATATATATATATATATATATATATATTATATTTTATTAGTGTTTGGTCGGTTTACATACTCGTTAAAGAAAGTTTCATAACAAACTAAAGAGTATCTAAAACGGAGCTAAGATGAAATATAGATATCGAGTCTCAAAGTGGAGTATTTAGAATGGAAGTGTGTGAAAACTTGATCACATGTAGGAGCGGGAATGAAACTTGAGATGTGTATATAACCATGGACAAAGAAGGTTTGATAAGTTTCTTTGTATGGTTTTACTCCATCTCCTACTTGAGCGTATGGGTGGTGCAAATCCGGATTTCGTAGGCTAAATTCGTCGAACTTGTATGCGGGCACGTCTGCAGACACGAATACAACTTCAAAATCTCGAGATCGCGTAGACTGGTGTAACACCGTAAAATCTTAAGCCATTTTTTTAAAACACACTGCGAAAGCATCAAACAAGGATTTACATAAAACACGAATATTTACAACTGATACAAGTAC
>JAUEJL010074130.1:0-16174 GCA_032274825.1 Drosophyllum lusitanicum | reverse complement strand
GTGGGCAATCCAATTGAAGGAGGAGGAGGAATTAGACGGCTAAGAGTGGTTATCGCGGTTCTCGCAATAAAAACGGTTCTCAAATGAACTTATATATATATATATATATATATATATATATATATAAAATATAAAAGTTCAAACGAGAACTGTTTTTCGTACGAGAACCGCAAGAACCAATCTTAGCCGTCCAATTCCTCCTATAATAGGATTCTAATTTGATAAATTATGGGCTAAGGAATCAATAGGTAGAGACGTAGAGTAGATTAGTAGAGTTTACAAATTCTAAAGCTATGAGGGCCAATACTCGACCCATACTAGTTGAGCCCGTTTCATCTTCCTCATTTTTTACATGACGAATTGACGAGCATCATAGAGGATATTTGCAACCAATAAAAAAGTTGTTTCTTTCATCAAAATATATTATTTTGTTACGTTTGTTATTGTATGTATCAAATATTCAATTTATTGTTATTGTGTGTATTAAATTTTGTATTGTATGTAGAAAATGTATATATATCTTTTCTTTTATATGTGACCAAAATAGACACAATAGCAACAAATTAAAAGTATGATACATACAATATAAACTTTGTTATTACACAATAACAAAATGTAATAAATTGAATACATTTTGGTGAACTAAACCCATACAAAATTGCACAATGCTAGAAAATCGCAAATGGTTTAAAATATATTCTCTATAAAAACCACATACTTTTAACTCAAATATTACAAATAAACAAAAAAAAAACTCTTTAATACATACAAAGCAAGTCTCAACCAAACAAGGAATTTTTAATGTATTTTTATATTTAAACTAGATTTTATTTTATAAATTTTTTGCATTTATATTGAAAACTAAAAATTAAAAGAATTGGCTAGTCATGACATCACAAACAGAGTAGTAGTTATGGGCCGTCATAACAATTACCACTATGCAAATTCTTAGGAACCATTTTATTTAAGTATTTTCTCTGTCTTTGTTGCTGCCTTAGATCCTAGTGAGCTTTTCCGCAGATCTATAAGATAACAGAAAACGTTAGCTTCGCCACGAGTGTTGAACTCGTGAGCAAGCTCAGGCGTGTGGATCTGTATTTAGTCTCAAGTGATAAATGATAGAAAGAAAGGAATGTTATTTGGGAGTAAATGCGAGAGAGTTAATACCTGAACCTGTGTTTATTGTGCCACATATATATAGATGAAACTGGACATTATCCATTTCTTTTGTTTGATGGTTAACTTGATGGACTAGGCCGATGGGAATGACCAGTTCCTGCTATGGTTGTGTAACTAACGCTTTGTCCGGAGGTGTGACCGCCTATGCATTAAATGCGTATCTTCCTTAAGCATGGTTCGAAGATTTGTCTTGGTATGTGTTGTATCAGATTATTTTATTTGGCATTCCTTTCCGTCTGGTCATAGCTCACTCAAACCATCAGATGGATTAAGCTTCGGACTATACACCATCAGTCTTCTAGTCACGCACTTGCACCTTAGCCATTTCTTCACTTTTAGATTCTAACTCTATCACTCAATATGACTTATTCAATCTTTGAGTCTAATGATCCGTTAGAGACGGTGACTCAATGGAGTGATCTTACAAAATCATGATTTATCGAACTAGACTAGTGGTTGGTTAAAAACAGTAGTACATAATTTAAAAGTGAAATAATTACATTTAAAAATAAAAACTATAAAACTAGTCATAAGACACGGTGGTATATATGTTAGCCGCTTCACAACGAGGTTGATGTGGCCTGGGTTGGCCCCCTCAAACACACCGCCTCACTCTATCACGCTCTCCATCTCTCACACATAGAGAGCACACATATTTAATGGAAAGTGGAATGAAGGTAAAAAGGTTGAAAGAGATGTATTTTAATATTCGAAAGATGGAGGAGAAGAGTGCTGCTATAGAAAAGATTAGATAAAAGAAAAAACAAATAGGTATACAATATAGGGTAAATTGTATGAAAATACAATAAACTTTGTCTTAGTTATCATTATATACAACCAACTTTATTTTTTTTAAACAATACAATCAAATTTTATAATCCTCACATTGTATACGAGTTGTTGTATACTATGAAAATTATGAAAAAGTTTATTATATACAATGATAGCTAAATATTAGACACACAAAAAAGTTGTTTGCATACAATGAGATAATTATGAAAGTTAATTCTATTATTTTTAAGAATTTAAAGTTGATTATATACAATGATAATTAAGACAAAGTTAATTGTATTTTAATGCATTTTGCCCCTACAATATATTAGTTTAAGATTATTCGTATGGCCTATGCTTTATCTCTCTTTTACTTTAATGTTACATTAGCGTCATATTATTTTTTCCTTTCATTTATCTCTCTTACCCCAATACTTAGTATAGCCTAACCCAACTAACTCAATCTTTTTTCAACTTTTTTTTTAAATTTATTTTATTTTACATTTAACTATTAAACAAAATAAAATATTTATAAATTGTACAGAAACAAAAATATAACAAATAATCAAAATAAAAGTTTCATTCATCTCATCCGTACATTTCTCTAATTTCTTTTTTTTCTCTCGCTAAAGTTGCCTTTAAGGAGTAGATAATTTTTAGGATGAAAGAGTAAAAAGTAGATAATTTTTGGGGTGAAAGTTTTTGAAGTGTGGAATGATGTATTTATAGGGGAGAAAGAGAATATATAGAGGAGGGTTTTTTATACGAAAAATACGAGAAGCTATCCTAGCCGTTTATTTAGATTTTGATCTAATGACTTAAATAATCATATTTTTTTATTTTTTTAATTTAAAAGGGCATAATAGTAAAATCAAATTTTATTTCTCTTTCTAATTTATTTCTCTCTCTTATTTCTCTGTCTGTCTCTTATATTTCAAATAAAAAAAATTTAAAAATTATAGCAAGTTATTAATTTCATAATGTTCACGAGTAAACTATAGTTTTTTTCTATTTTATTTTTCTATTTTATATTCAGCATTTGTGTTCACTAATGCACTGTGTTAACATCTTCAAATATATTTCTCTCTCCTGATAGTTTTTCTAAATTTCAAATAAAAACAAAACAAAATTGAAATAATTTACTGAAATTTTGACTATTTATACTATGCTTATTGTTTACGGTTGTGCGTTCATTAGTAAAATATACATTAAAAACACAAAATGAAACCGATTCACTACTGAACATCGTAGTACGTAGAACACAAAGACATTCCAGTAAAACAAGTTATACTATTTCATGTGTTCTTAACTTGTTTATTAATAAACAATAAAATAAAACTGTAAATTCACAGGTGAACAACATTCATATTTAACCAAACCCACAAGTAATTTTAGAAATAATAATAACATGAAATACCAACTTATTTCAATTAACAACACTCATACAAAATTAAACGTTTGAATAAATTAAAAGAATCTGAACGGAAAAAAACCTAGAAAACATAAATTTAAAAAAATAATATAGTTGCAATACCAATAGATGGTGAACGAAGGCGGTGGTTCATGGCGGCAGCATTCACTTACAATGAATAGAGGTGGTGGAGTAGGGTGTACGGCGAAAACATCGAAAGGTATTTACTCACAGACGAAGAAATCGAAGGGGAAAGGCTGGTTGTGTACTGTCTTAAATGTAGGGGTGAGCATGGTTCGGTTTTGGCATAAAACCGAAACCAAACCGAAAATTTCGGTTTTGGAAAACCAAAACCGTTCGGTTTTGGGGTGGTTCGGTTTTCGGTTTTGAAGTCGGTTTTTGGTTCGGTTTTACAACTTTTCCGTTTTAACCATCAATATTTGAAGCTTTACAACCATCATTGTGAAGTTATAAAATTAAATAGGATTGAAGCTATATTAAAAATATCAAGATGCGTGCCACCTAATTCAAGCTATATACATTGCAATTGATACAAGCAAAATGTCTTTCAAATGTTTAAACTTTAAAGCCAAAGTTGAAACAAATCAAAACTCAAAGCAAATGATTAAATAACATGTTAGCAAAACTGAAAATCGAGACGAACAATAACTCTAGATGAACTGCATGCAACTTATAAAACTAGAACATGAAAATCGAGATAAACAACTAGAAATGGATTTTTATCTTAAGCTGAAAATGGATAAAAGCGAGAAGAAGTGAACTTGTCAAATCGAAATGAAGTGATATTTACAATATTGCTCCTTGGAATGGTTCGATTCGGTTTTTTCTATTTTTGAAATTTCAAAAACCAAAACCAAACAAAAAAAGTCGGTTTTTGAAATTTAAAAAACCAAAACCGTCGGTTGCTATATTGGTTCGGTTTTTTCGGTTTAGTTTTTCAGGTTTTTCAATTTTTGGTTCGGTTTCAGTGTTTTTTGCTTACCCTTACGTAAACGTTGATCTATTGGACGACAGTGTTGGATCATCGATCTATAGAAAAAGAGTTTCGGCGGCGGTGATGGCGACTTTGACGATGGCTTTGAGTACGGCAGCGGTGACATAGGTAAGGATGGAGGGCGGCATCGGTGAGCTTTGTGCGACGGTATTGGTGGCCTTTGAGCAGCTGCGCATGTGGTGTTCATTGGCGATTTTGACGATGGCTTGCGGAGGTGACAAACGTAATGATGGAGGGCGGCAGCGGCGCAGTTGTGTTTATCGGTGATGCACATTTTGAGCAGCGGCAGCGGTGGCTTTTAGGGCGGCGACGGCGAGGCGCCTAAACCCTATCGCCGGCCCAAACGTTTGAGAGACATGAGAGTGAGCATACTTAGGGTTTGGAAAGAGAGCGTGGAGGAGTGAATAATATAACACGGGAGAGTGAAAGTGGGAGGAGGAGAGATGAAATGTTAAATTGTCTAAAATCCCTTTGTTATATTAACTAACTACCATCTAATTTTCTTTAAATTATAATATTGCCATAAATGCTTACAACCATTGACCAACTTATCTAATGCTCAGAATTGCTTCTCGTATTTTTCGTAAAAAAACCCTTTTTCATATGAAGCTCCCTATATATATATATATATACACAACGGATAGTTGTTTTAAAATATTTTAATTTTTTTATTTTTTTACCGATACACTAGCCGTTGGAAATAAAACACTCGGGAAACCATCGGGTGTGGGGAACCGATCACCAAACCTGAAGAGGGGACGTACGGGTTTTTCTCGGCTCCCGAGGAGCCAGAAGAGCTACCCGACCACCTTCGGAATAACCGCTATGGGTGGGTAATTCCTAAACTGATAGACGTGTATGTTTTTAATAAAACAAACATTATAGAATAGTTTAATGTGAATCCTGTCCTCTTAATTAATGTTAAAGAACAACCAACGACTCATTGATTCTAAACCTCATATTTCCATAACTAATTATTTAACAAGATTCAACCATATAAATAATACATGTTTTCTGTTACATCACCGAACCCAAAACCCAAATAGGGTTCCAAGGAGCTCTGGCTCTATAGATTTCATAATTTTCTTGTTTTTTCTTCTTTTTTTTTTGTTGGTATTTTAGGTTAATTAAAAAATTAAAAAAACAAGAAAATGGATGATGCAAGGAAGAAGTTCACCATGATCGGAATTGGCGTCGTTCTTTTAGCAATGGTGGCGATAGGTGCAGTCGTCGGTATCAAAATATACACCCGACCCAACAACACCCACCACGACGATTCAATCTCGACGACCAACAAAGCTGTCGACTCGCTTTGCCAACACACCGATTACAAGCGATCATGTCGAACGAGCCTCGCGAGTGCAAACGACACCGATGACCCGAAAGAGCTGGTGAAGGTAGCTTTCATTTCCGCAATAAACGAGGTTCAAAATGCCATGGATAACTCATCAACGTTACAAGATCTTGCTAATGACCCAAGAGCTTCAAAGGCATTGGATCAATGCAAAGAGGTTCTCAATACCTCAATTGATGATCTCAAGAGATCATTAAAAAAACTTGATAATTTCGATGTTGCAAAAATCGAGGAGTATCTTGGTGATCTTAAGATATGGCTTAGTGGTTCATTAACTTTTCAAGAAACGTGTCGCGAAGGGTTCAAGAACACCACCGGGGAAGCCGGAGAGAAGATGAGGAAGTTATTAAGATTAAGCTGGAAGCTAACAAGTAACGCGCTCGCCATGGTTGATGGCGTTGGCGAGTTACTTGGTGAGGTTCAGTTAACCGGGGTAAGCCGTAGGCTTCTAGACAAGAGTCCAAATGATGAATCGTCGCGAGGTGATCGCCGTTCGCTTCTTGATGTTGATCCGAAAACTTTAAAGCCTAACGCGGTTGTGGCTCAAGATGGTTCGGGAACGTTTAAGACCATCACGGATGCGGTTATGTCTATTCCTAAAAAGAACACACAACCTTTTATTATATTTATAAAGCAAGGTGTTTACAAAGAGTATGTTGAAGTTCCCCGGCGTGTTAACAACGTTGTCTTCATCGGCGAAGGTCCCACCAAAACTAGGGTCACCGGAAATGTAAATTTCAACGACGGAATTACAACTTACAAGACCGCTACCGTCGGTAAGTACCTAGTGCCAACTTACATTCTGTTAATCTATTTATTTTTCACATTCTCTCTCTCTCTCTCTCTCTCTCTCTCTCTTTATATTTATTTTATTGTTTAATAGCGATCAATGGAGATGGGTTCATGGCTAAGGACATAGGGTTCGAGAACACGGCGGGACCAGCAAAGCATCAAGCAGTGGCCCTTCGTGTCTCCGGTGACATGGCGATCTTACACAACTGTGCCATGGACGGACACCAAGATACACTTTACGCCCACTCGTATCGACAGTTTTACCGCCAATGCACCATCACGGGAACCATCGATTTCATATTTGGTGATGCTGCTGCAGTCTTCCAAGACTGCAAGATGATTGTGAGGAAGCCTCTTGACAATCAAGCATGCATGGTGACAGCTCAAGGACGCAAGGCCCGCAACTCGAAAGGAGCCTTGATTCTTGAGGGCTGCACCATCACCGCTGAGCCAGCATTCTTAGCCACCAACCCAATGCCAAAATCCTACCTTGGCCGCCCATGGAAAGAGTACTCGAGAACCATCATCATGCAGTCGTTTATAGACAACAGTATCGCCCCTGAAGGTTGGTCACCGTGGGCAGGAACATTCGGGCTCGACACCTGTTATTATGGTGAGTATAACAATAGAGGGCCAGGGGCAAACATAGCCCAAAGGGTAAAATGGAAGGGTATCAAGAAGATAAGCCCACAAGAGGCTGATAGTTATACTCCAGGGAAATTCATTCTAGGAGATTTGTGGATAAAGGCAACTGGTGTCCCTTATAATCCTGGTATGATGAATGTCTAGTTTTGCAAGAAATCATTTCCCATATTTGCATATAGATAAGACCTCATAGTTAGTTTTGAAGTATTGCAAAAACTAAAAGGAGTTTGGGAATTTTTTAAAGGGAATATTTCACCCTAATTAATTAATTAGTAGAAATTCTTCTACTTAATTATTAAAATCTTTGTTTAGAGTGGTAAATTCATAGTTTGCCAGCCTATTACTATATTTTCTATCTCGATCATGTAAGTAGAAAGATATAACACTTGACAATAGAAGCAACAACGGCTCGGAATCTTGGTTCTTAATTTGTAGGGTAGAGGTTATGTACTCGATCTAGAAATCGCATTTTCAACTTACGTGTCGAGTATCTTAGTGACTTTTGTAACGGTGTTTGTTTTCGTTACTAGGTTTAAGTTATAATATTAGTTGTGGAGTACTGATCGACTTTTGTACTGTTAGTTTGAGAAGTAGTACGTAGTGTTTTCAACTGTTCACTGTTAATCCGATCACTTGATGTATTTTTAGTCAATTGTACAGTGTTTGTATGTAATTTTTTCTTACTTTTAGTTAATGAAATTTTTTGAGAATTAAGCATTTATTCAACTCATTGTTTTAGAAATTTCTTCAGATTTTGCCATCAAATACCCGACAAAACAAGGATAGTAATCTCGATTATCGTTATCTGTACAATAAATCTTGTTCATATTCGTTTGTTCATTTAATATATCATATTTAAAGTAGTGATAATACACCATATAAACACTATTAATCATAATTTCTTGTAATCTCTCTTGTATTTCATGGTCCTTTTACCAGATAAACACTATTAATCATAGTAGTTCTAAGAAAACATAGCAAATAGTTTAAATTAAAAAAATTGTGATTACCAAAAATCATTTCAAAAGAAACAGGGTTTAATTAATTGCAACGTGTTTAGGGGCTCTTTGTTTCAACTTATTAAGGGCTTATTTTCCGAACTTATTTTTTATAAACTAGCTAGTTTTTTACAGTTTGTTTTTCAATTTTCAATTTATTATGTATTACAAGAAGAAAATAAACCAAACTTATAAAAATAAGTCTGAAAGATAAATCTTTGATAAGCTAAAACAAAAACCACTTAAATATTTTGGAAGGTTGTTTCCATCTTCTTTCAAATTAAAAAATAAGCTTAAACTATCCAACCAGAGAACCCCAGCTTGAATAATTGATGATCCAGAAAACCTTCATAGATGGCATCCACAAACACTTGAATAATTCAAAAGAATTTTAACAATTTTTTAGTTTCTATTAAATATAAACTAGTTTTAAAATTGATTAATACAAGTTGTGTAATGCCCACACGTTACGTTAGGACTGAGACAAATTTATATGTTAAGTTTATTATAAAAATTATGTCACCTAATAGTAATCAACTATAAACTTATTATGCTTTAACTAATTAATTATTATTTAAAACTTCTTTAATAACTCCTCCATGATCTTGATAACAATTTACTCTAATAATAAATCAATTGATCACTACAAAAATTAAGTCGGGTCAGCCCGTCGCTCTTTTGGGCCTTTTGGATCTCAATCAATCTTAGTGAATAATTGGGCCAATGCACTGTTCATTACCCAGTTCATTAGATTTCGTTGTCTTCCCCAAAAAATTGACAACCAGAGCGGGAAACCAAAACATTTTGAATAGCCTAATCTTTTCTCCCTACACACACACACACACACTCTCACTCACACACACACACCCACACACACCAACACACACAGTTCTCATCTAGTCATCTTGTTTTTCATCTTTCTTCATGTGGGTTTGATCTCCTGGAGTCAACGCTTGGTTTCCATCCAGGATTTTTTATCAATTTTAAAAATTTGAAGAACTAGGGTTTGCATATCACAGGAATGGACAGTCGAATTAGGGAATAATGAAAACGAACGATAAAGAAGCCAGCACTTCAGACGCCGGCGGCGGTAAATTTCACACCGTACAACCCCATCGTGACTTACAATCAAATTGGGAAGTCGATCTTGCCAATAATCTTCAAGAATATTTGCTCAAGATCTGCTCCGGTGAGATTATAGGTGGTGAAGATAACGGTAACCTATCTGTCAATTTTGCTGAAGGTTTGTAATTTTGAAAGTTAGGAAATTTTAAACTTGTCTTTTAGGGTTTTCTTTGACATTTTTTTGATTTTGAAAACTGTAGCTGCTTTGCTGCTTCATGGTTCCGTTCAGGTGTACAGCCGGAAGGTTGAGTATTTGTATTCTTTGGTTTTACATGCTTTGGAGTTTATCTCTCAACAGAGGTAACTTAATCTTCCAACCATTAATGATATATGAAAATTATTTGAAAATATAATTTATTGAACTAAAGGGGTTTATGCACGGATTGGATTTGAAAATCCTCATATTATCTTGATATTCATTATGGGTTTACTTGAAGGCATCAGAAATGAGTGTGTTTATTGTTTACTTATCTAAAAAGTTTAATTTCACATTAGTTTCATGCCATTTTATCTATCTTGTTCATTTGGAACATTTGTAAATATCAAATCTTGCTGGTAGGAAATTTTTAATTTTTTGTGGCTAGAAATCTAGATTTCTTGTTCTTTTTTATGATTTGAATTTGAATACTTAAAGACAACGTAAACACAACAAAGTGCTTTGATATCAAGGGTGAAATTTCTTAACTTCTTATAGACGAATGTGAGGGGAGAGTTCACCACTGTTGATAATGGTTTATTATGGTACCTGTATACCTCCTTTAGTTCGCGTCTGTTAACTTCTTACAATACCTATTTCAATTAATAAGTATAGAATTTCATTTAAAGACACACTATTGCTCAAAACTCAAGGATGATATCTCCTAGATTTCTTTTTGCTCAATTTGGTCTTTGACAACATTTGTATGTATAGAAATAGTTGAAGTCCAGAAACATAGCCTTCGGTTTATTAGGAGAGACCGAGAGAGAATCTTTCCAACATATTAGCTTGCACCTAGTTCAGACAACCAGACTTGAAATGTCATAAAAAGCAGTTAGCAGAGCTAAGCACTTAAAATAGTATGCAGTCATCTTCTTTTAAAAACAAAAATCTGTTCTTCGATATCTTGAAACCAAAAATGTGCTAGAATTCAGAAGACCAAATTCAACATGTAGAATACTATGTAAGTATGTATGTAGATTCTACGATCAATACTTTAGATCACCTTTACTTGTATGTAAACAGATAGCCATAACTTATTAGCTATTCTGTTTAACATTAAACCATCTGTTTTGATTGTCATACCTTCATTTCAAATGTCAGACAAACCAGTTTTGATTTCAAATTGATACACTGATACGAAAGTAATTGACTTATAAAAATAACGATGATTACTTTAAGATACTATGGCTATAAAGGAGTTGACAAACGAGATTCCACATCCAAAGGTGATAACTGAAACAGGAGATACAGCCCTTTTGTGTGTTTGTTAAATTCCATTTATCTCTAGTTCTTAGGATGTAAACGTGAAATGTTTTTACAAATGGCCCCATTAATGTCTTTCACAATATGCATAAAAATGAAATAAAAGCTAATAACCATTATTCATGCATCTTGTGTGCATAATTAAACAGTCACTTCCTGATTAGTTATATGAAAATGTAATCAGTCAGCAACATGATCAACCAGAGAATGCATCAGGCCAGGAAGAAGAACAAAATCATTCTGTTCATGCTCCTGCTAAATCAGATGATTCCTTTTGGTGCTTAGATGATATCCCAGGTACCCTACAACTCCATATTACTTTTTAGCAATTGAATTAACGTAAATTCATTGCTAATATCTTTTTTTAAACCAGTTGATGCCAAGAACTCCTTAGATAATTCAGATGACAACAATACTCCATTAAACACCTATGTAAAACCTCCTGCAAATTTGGTTGTGCTCGAGGGTGATTGCTTAGATGTTAGCGGAGACAGCGGGGAGTTAGAGTGTTATCTGGTATGTAAAATTATTAGTGAATACTGATTAAATATGGAATTGACATCATTGGCCGATTCTTTCATTTTAAAAAATTATTTATGTTTGCAGTTAGCGACAAATGATCTCTACAGGGATTTTATCCTCTTAGATGCATATGATGCAGAGGCTGTTAATGAATTTTTGGGTGGCAATGCAAATGATACAATTAACAAGAGTAAAAATGGTTTTAGTAGAGGAAGTTCTATTGCCTCGAAATCTCGCAAGTCATTTATGTCACCTTCAAAACGTTCTGGTGGATCCGTGCATAAACTATCTGCTCAAAAGATGCATGAACATGATCGAAATCAATCCCCATGTGTTGATAACCATTTTGAAACTAATGTCAGTAATATGCATGCACATGCTCCTGATTGTGATGTTAATATGGATCGTGATTTTGACATGGATGATGGGTTTTCACAACCTGGAACATTTGATGATTCAGATGATGAAGAAGATCCGTGGAAACCTTTAAATCCTCATGAACAAGGAAGCTTGAAAGTAAAACCCTTCAAAAAAGGTTGTTTAAATATTGTCTTTGTTTTTTCTTTCTTCTGCCAATCATGCTATTAGCCTGAGGTTGCGGGTCTGGCATGTTGGTTAACGGGTCAAAATTGTTAAATCCTGTAATGGGTTGACCCATCAGACATGTTTAGTGCTGATCCATCTGACATGTTTCCTTTTAATCAGTTAAAACCTACACAAAAAATTGGCAAAGTCCAAGCACCAAAGTTTCTGTAACACAAGAGTTCCCACTTGCCAAATTGCATGGTCCTATTAGTGCTGACCTCAATGAAATATGGGAGGCACATCACCATGTAAACCAAAAAGATCAGGAATCTCAATCTCCTCCATTATATGAAAAGGTGCGATTCTTGATCTTAAACTTTTTTTACTTTTTTCTTGTATGGTGTTAATGTAACTGTGAAGTTCATTTTGCAGCTTCGAAGATCACTTGTTCTAGGAGATCACGAAAATATTGGGGAATTTAATAAGGATGAAGATGAAGGATATGATAGTGGGGCCCCTGATTTCATGACAGATGATTTTGACATGCCAAACATGAATGAAGATCATTTTAGTTCTGAAAAGGTTTGCACACATATATACCCTGCATATTCTTGCAACTGATATGGACTGTTAAAAAGTTCTTTTTTAAAAGAAATTTTCTTTTTTTCCCTTTAGTTTTCTATTATTGACACCTGGTGGTTATAATTGTGCAGCATATGGATGAAGCCACTAAATTTGATAATAAAGAACCATTTGAGCATGAAGACCCAAATTCTCATGTGAATCTTGAAGAGCTCTGCAGTTCTCATCTGGTGAGGCTGTGCTAGAAAAAACTCTTATATTATCATTTCCAGCAATGCTACTTTATCTTAAGTGCGAACCATATATGCAGACCTTTGACCCATAGATGCAATTTCAATCCACTTATATGTGGGTCAATCTGGGTTAATTTTTTTAATCTCAAACAGTTCAGTTGAAAACGTCTAGCCAAAAAGGATCAAATGGGTCAATGGCTGAAGTCATTCAAAGTGTATTTTTAGTTCATACAATCCCCTAAATCGTTTTATTTAGTTAATTATATCTAATGCATTCTATATTATCTAAAAAAGGACAAAGTGTCCAGGTCAATGATACCTGATCACATCATCACCTCTGTTTTAACCTTTTTGCTATGCACAACTGCGAGTAACATTTTTAATTCTGAAACATTCTCAAAATCAGAAGTGAATATTATACTACTGTAAAATGAGTTACCTTCATCCGAAAATGTGTCTATGTTTGTCCTTTTACGTGTAAATGAGTTACTTTGAGTTTTGAAAGTTTGTCTGGATTATTTTCTGGGTATAAAAGTTGATGCCTGTTATTAGAAAGTAGAAACTTAAAACGTACCCATTTGCCCCAAATTAATTGCAATGTAGAAATGACAATGTAAAGAAAAATTGTGGAACAAAAACAGTGACATCAATACTTGATTACTTTGTAACGATTAATAATGGGCAAAGAGCTAAGTTTGGGTCGATTTATATCCAAAAAAGGATTCATTACATTAATTTGGGGACGATTAAAAGTTGTGTTTATTATCGGTTGGAAAGGCTGTTAGAACAGAAATATGCTGGACATTGAAAACCGGAATGAGAACTATGTTGAACTTGGATATAAAAAGATACATTGTGTGAATCTATGATCTATCTAGTGTCTCTGGACAAAGCTGATAAAAGTTTTCATCCTCATAGTTAGTTCAAATGTAATTTTATACATGTTTTCTATATTCTTGATGTAATGTTGTTGATCATATGCATTATCTTCCAAAATTCAGGATTCTCTGCTGGCTAGTATTGCTGAGACAGAAAAGCAGACTGCATTGGCAGCTAGGGTCTCAACCTGGAAACAGAGAATCGAGCAAAACTTGGATGAACAGGTATGAAAAATCATTCTCAGTTTTTTTTCTTCCTAATTTTTGTTTATCATATACCAAAAGTCCAGAAAGTAATAATAACATTAAGCTACTTGCTTTTAGTTAATGTTTATAGTTTATAGTTTTATACCAATGAATTTATCATCTCACAGGATGCAAGGCCACCATTTGACATCCATGAATATGGTCAACGGACTTTGGACAAACTTTCACTTGAAGCAGATGTTGGAAATTCCTTGTCTTTCACTGATGTTGTCAGGGGTCAAGAAAAACATGATGTTGCTCGATCGTTCTCTGCACTTCTACAGTTGGTATGCTTATTACCTTGTCCAAACTGTCATTGACTTGTTATTCGTTGGGTAATAAGTTCAATTATATGGGTCGGTTGACCCACAACCCTTTTTTGATCAAATTTTATACTTGTTACATCAACCAAAATTTTAGTATGGATGAAATGAAACTAAATTGGGTCATTAATTGTAGACATGAAAAAAAAGTTGGGTTGGGTTCGTGTCAACGTGCTAACCTGAAATTGACATGTATAACCTGTCTATAATATGAAGTATTATTTAAGAATAAAATTAAAAGAAATAGAAAAACTTATAAAAACCTGTAAAATCATGAAAATTAAATTGTTATAAGTCGCATCTACCTAATCATACTATTCAATTACTTGTATGTAACCAACAACTTGAAAATTATGACCTTAATAAAATGTGCTTTATTTGTTGATTTGTGATCGGAAATGTTGTGAGAAACAATGTATACACACACACATACACACAGAGATATGGGTGCTCATAGTCAGAGAAATGGGTTAACACGAAACACAACCCAAACGTAACATGAATTATTAAGAACATGAACCAAATTGAAACCAAAATTAAATGGGGTCAGAAAAGGATGAACAAGAAGTCGTTATTTCGGTGGACCTGCTCACGACTCAAATTGCAACCCTTCATTTTTTTACAAACTTGTATCGTGTTAAATTTTTTTTAAATAAAAATGTATTAAATCTGACTATGAATAAAACAATTTAGGAGATTATATTATATTAAGAATACATTTGGGCTCGACTTTGACCCTTTGGACCCATTGCCTTTTATCTGGCTTTTCAATATTAAGTTCTACAGTTTGATCAATCATAGACATAAAATAACCTGAACTGACTCATTTATAAATAAATATGTCAAATTCAACCATTTATAAATAACCTGAACTTGAATACACTATATCAGGTGAACAATGGAAATGTTGAACTGATTAAAGGTGGGAGTAGTGGTGAACTTGTTTGTTATACTGCCAAGAACTCGTTTCATGTTCGTCTTCTTAACAAGGCAAGAAGATCAGAAGTACACCTTAAATCCTCTAATAAGAGACCAAAGTCTCAATTGCAAAGAGGAAAAGAGAACCAGGGACTAGCCACCTGCGGTTCATCACCATCATCATCGCCTCAGATATCTGTAAAGCTAGGAAAAGTTGTTGGAATTCGGTGCACACCAGAAGCCAAGAGGAGACGGCGGTCAAGACTGGTTGACCCGGATGCCTTGAATTCTGCAGGCTGACATGAGAAATAGGTATATTTGGGAATGTTTTGTATTGAATCTGTTTGATATTGTGTACTGACAACAGTTAGGCTTCTTGTAACACATGTTTCGAATTAATTAGATTTGATTAGAGTTCTTTTATTCACTTCTTGTAAAAATTATTTTAATTATTGTAACTGAAAAGTCAATTCTGCATAGGGAGGCCGATTAGATTGCTTTCCAAAGGGTTTGCGTGTGTATCCTTTTGGCCAAAAGATGTGTATGTTTCACTTGTTGAACAAACTGAAGATATGGATAACAACACTGTGACAGTAAAGTTAATTTAAGAGTTAATTACATTTTTTGTTTTTGTGGTTTGTGATTTTTACGGTTTTGGCCTCAACTTTTCATTTCTATGGTTTTGGTACTTGCATGATCAAACTTTTTACGACTTGGTCGTTTAAACCACCAAACCACAGGACCAAAACTGTAAATAACACTAAACCACAAGGACCAAACCATAAATAACACTAAACCACAGGGACCAAAGCTGTAAACATAAAAAGTTAGGGATCAAGAAGGTAAAAGAGTAAATTACTGAAATGGTTCATGTGGTTTGTTAAAAGTTACTTATTTGGTTTTTTAAGATAAAAAATTACATTACATGTCCTTATGGTTGTTTTTTTGTTACTAAATCGGTTTTTTAGCCGTTTAAACTAACGGCGCTAGTGTTATAAATTTAAAAATTACCATTTTGCCCTTTTATAACATCACAAACTCAGTCCCTATGGTTTTCAAATAGTTTCGCATTTAGTCCTTTAATTTTTTTTATAAATAATTTACTCTATACATTTATATATGTGTGTGTACATGTATATATATTTAGTATTTTTATTCTAGTACTTAGAATTATATTTTATTCTTATTATTATTT
>JAUEJL010074119.1:0-16176 GCA_032274825.1 Drosophyllum lusitanicum | reverse complement strand
TATATATATATGCCGCTTTTTGACCTCTGTCTCTCGTTGGTGAGCAAAAAAGAGTAAATAAGTTGACCTAACATTTCTCCCCTAACTACTATTAAAGTCTTTTATATATATAGATCGAAGAATACGAAAAACTAACTACCTTAATTAACTTATAAAAATATTTACTAGAGGCCGGAACTAATTATACATAAATTCCATGTTTAGCTACTTCACTTTTCTAATTTACTCATTTATTTGATTTTACTCAAAAAAAAATTTCAAGACAAACCTTTTTAATGTAACAAAATTTTAAGGTACATGTCAAGTTACTTACGATCATTAGACACATGCATTTTTACACGCAGTTTATGCATATATATACTCTAAATATATGTATGTCCCGCAAATTTAATTTATAGAGTAATCGTTATAAGTTCTCTCTCTCTCTCTCTATATATATATATATACATATATTCTTTTCAAGCTAGTGAGTATATATATTATTAATTAACAATTAATATATATTTAATTTGTATTAATTTGTTTGTGGGTGTAAATTAAATGATGGAAGGAGTTACTATAGGTGCACTCATCATACATGCAATGTGAAGAAGCAAATTCAAAGGCTCTCAAAAGACAACTCCATTGTGGTGACAACTTATGAAGGCGTTCACAATCATCCTTGTGAGAAGCTCATGGAGACTTTGACTCCACTTCTCAAGCAACTCCAGTTTCTCTCCAGATTCTAAATCATCGTCATTAATCCGGCCAACAAATTAATTAATTAAACAACACTTACTTTTAATTAGTTGATTAATTTGTACATTAATTTCTACCAACGATTGACAAACGACGACGTTAATCTTAATTTCTCCTTGCTTTCCTAGCTAATCGTACGTGTATCAGAACATGCACCAAGATCGAGAGAGATTTATAAGGAAAGCCTGTATGTGACATTAATGTATAACCTTTATTGTATTAACGGATCATATATAATTAAGATGTAAATCTTTCATATTTTGTGGATTATATATGACACGTACTTAATTAGAGTAGCAGAAACACGATATATATATATATATATAGGGTGAGGTTCAAGGGAGAACCCTTTTAAAATGCACGACACTGAGAATCTGAATAAACTTATAATTTAGCATTTCTCTTTTACATTCATGTTCACCCATAACTACCAAAAGTCAAGTTTACATCCTAAATCATAAAATCAAAATTATTTCTATAATATTAACAATTTAAAGATTTGTATGCATTGATGCATCCGATCACAAACACTTTTGTATGCATTGATGCATCAGATATATAGTCAAACAAATGATCAAAAAACGTGACAATTTTTAAACATCGGATCAATGAAATCAAAGGTCCAAAAGAAATGTGACAATTTTTAAACCATTCGATCAATGAAATAATAGGCCCAAAAATGTTCTCACTGTCGTACATTTTAAAAGTCTTCTTATTTTATCCTAACTCTATATACATATATATATACATATAAATATATATATATATACATATATATATACATATAAATATATATATATATACATATAAATATATATATATATATATATATATATGGGAGCCCGCGGGGTGTCCATGTGGCACCAGCCAACTTGGAAAGAACAACAGTACCCTTGTCATCTTACAGCGTGTAGCCACAAGCGACCCCACAACCTCTCTCCCCTCTTTGTCATAGTCTCTTTATCTCTCACACACATACATGTAACACAGTTGTTATTTGAAAATAGTGAAAATATATTGAGAGGTGGAAAAATAATCATTTTCTAGGATAAAATATGGGGGAAATTGTTGTAGAAAGAATAATATGACGCTTTTACACCGCATATATGATATATGCTCCAGGACGGGTGGATGAAATATGTAAATCAAGCACAATTATATTGGAGGGCCTAAAATAATTTAATATTTGATTTCATACCCATTAAAATATCAATTATTTTTGTTAGACTTTGCATGGTAGGATTTTCAAAAAAACCATTTCAACACATCAAAAGCAAAACACAAAGATTAAACACATCTCAAGACTCAAGACCAATTTTATTCTACCAAATTCCTTCCACCGAAACCATACACAACAAAATCAAGCAAAAAAACATAAACAAAAAGTTAAAGGATTATACCACAACCAAGTGTATGAAAGCTTCAAAGTATATTGAAGTTTAGATAAAATTAGGGTGTCACAAGTTTGTTACTTCGCCTCTAATAACTTTAAATCAAACCTCTGTAACTAGCAGAATCAAGTGGAAACTGTCAAGTTAATTGTTCCTAGAAAAACCTACATTAAATAAGGAAAACACGTTCTAACTGTTAAGAAAGGGGCATGACGGTGCATAGGGGACGCATTTCCCGCGCACCACCGGCACATCATTACACCTAGGCATGGTTGCCTGATGCTTGCCACCATGAGTCCAGAGCTACAGAGCATAATGGGCACCGGTGCTTACGACATATATGATCCATCATTTAAGGGACATGTTCCTGGCTCAGGTTCAGATAAAGAGGTAAGATGCCACTTGGACATTATCTACGTGCAAGATGGCTAAGGAGACCTCGGTGAGCAACCATGTGATAAAAAATCAAGGGCATATTGACCACTTGGAAAGGCTTAGACATCTGGTCCAATTGTAGCTGGCAATGGATATGATACTCAACTCATTGTCGGATGTTACAATTAGTTTGTAATCAATTACAACACGAATAATATAAAGAAATCCATAGCTGAGCTACACTCTATATTCAAGACGGCCGAGTTGAGTACGGATTAAGTCCAAAGATGTCCTGATGGTTAAGAACGAGGGCATGAAGAAGAGGAAAAGGCGCAGCGAAAGAGAAAAGGGTCACACCAAGCCAGCATGCACCTAGGCAAAAGGCAAGGGCAAGGGCAAGGGCAAAAAGGACAAGGCAAACAAGACTAGGACTGGGAATCGCTACTTCAAGCGCAATTAGGTCAAGCATTGTAAGCAAGATTGCCGGAAGCATCACGAGACGGCTGGTAAAGCCAACACCTCGACTATTTAGTGACTAACTTCGGTTTCACTTTCTACTAGTATTGGATACGAGTATACTGATAGTTTGCAATTTCATTGCAGGTGCCAATGAAAGTGAGGAGTCCGGCCCATGGAGATCTAGGCATTTGGAACACACCACGACGGACATTATATGGTTTTTAGTATTTCTAGATTTTTTAAAGATTGTAATTGTACTTAAATATTCTTATTTTTCTTAATATTTTTTGTTTATTTATAAGATTATTAAGTTCTAAATATTCATGTGCATATTTGTTGAATCTAGTTTTCAAATTGGACTTGAATAAGGACAAAAAATCAAGTCTGAATTGTTATAGATTCACTAATTAAATATAATGCTTGAAATTTTGTTCTTCATTATTGCCTACAACCCAAAGTATATCACTTAACTAATAACATATTCTTTTTGGATACTTCGCCAACAAAAGGTTTATGTTGTTAGACAAGTTGTTCTAAGATATATAAAAGTAACATAGGGAATAACAGATATTATTTCAAAGAGACGTGTTTCGAGATAAACATTCGGAAGTATAAAGTAGATTATAAAAGTGATTATAATCGGTACTTTCATACTTGTATGTTTTAATAAGAATTTAAAATATTTTATAAGTGTCTTATACTTGTAAAAATATTGATTTGGTAAAACTACATTCCGTTATCGGAATTAAGTAGATGCGAATGTTTAATAGGTTTTATAAACTTTAAAATCCTTAAAATTTGGGTTTCAGACCTATAAATTTGTTACATGAAACTAATGGTTTAACTAGGTAATCAAGTTTTAACTAGGTCAAAATGATAGTTTAAGTATAGTCAGATTTCATAAAGGTTAGTTAAGCATTGGATCTATGTAAATATCTATTAGAGACATATAGATTGTTTATTTATTAATTCTCAGAATTTGAAATATGTGAACAAGATTAATAATTTTTCTAAAACCTAATCGGATCATGTCTATATCTGTATTTGGTAAAATAGCCGGTAAGTCAAACTAAATATTGTAAAATGACAAAAAAAAGAACAAATAAGAGGAATTGTAATGCAATTAAATAGGGTATTTAGGTAATTTTGTATATAAAAAACTTCTAGCTAGTTTTAAAAGCTACTTCAAGAATCTTTTAATTTTAGAGCTTTTCGTTTAAAAAAACTTTCAGCTTGTTCGGAACAAGACTTGTAGCTTTTTATTTCAAAACAAAAGGCTACCGCTTCCAAAAAGAAAACATGATCAACATTTACGAATACACTATAAAAAAAGGTCCGTTTGATAGGCGTACAATCGTATCACATGTCCGCCGCATCTGTTAATAACAGAAACTATTGAAAACATAACCACAAAGAAATCAAAATAAAAGCCCTGCCAAACAATAATCAAGCTGCTAGCAGATGCCATTGTCTTTAAATAGACCAAAATAACCAAAATGATTTATATAAAATAACAGAACAGTTCATGATTCTAAACTATAGCCACCCAGATAATGCTACAATGCATATACACTATGGATGATCCCTACATTTTTATGTTTCAAAGCATATACTTCCAATGCTAATGCCTAGATACATTAGAAAGAACATAAAAGCAAACATTTCTACAACAATAATGTCGCGGTACCTGGTGAACAAGTTCACTTATCTGGCGAAACCCTAGCAGCAGCTCCAGCCATGCTACTATCTGAACAAGAACCAGGACTGGTTGCTCCAGGTTGAGGAGTCTGAGCTCTGGTATTAGCCATTAGTGCTTGTAAATGAGGCGGTATGAATGGTCTGGGAGTGTTTAATACTGGTGGTGGTCTAGCGGCTTGAACCGGTTGGTTTGGGTGGATTATGTACTGGTTTAGAGCTTCTGTGTATGCCCGCCCAGACAGACTTCCTCTCATGCGTCCACTTGGCCTCCAGTTTTCCTCTACTGCTGCATCTAATGAATTCCCTGGATCCATAGTAACATCGGGTTAACTTCAAGGTAACAAATTATTACTTCTTTTTTTGGGTTGATGTGTGTGTGTGTGTTTTCTCTTTTCTGGGTGTGGGGTGGAAGGAATAAGCTTTTGTGTTCAGTTCAAAATCACCACTTTGCCCGTCATTATATAATGCAAATTGCAAATGAGTTGCAACATAGTGTCATCACTAATCCATATCTGGTCAATTAGCAAAAGTCACTGTTTCACCATGACAGACGTTTTTCGGCCTTTCAGGGTCATTAAGGATTCCAGAATGAAGTTATCACATGATGAATTTATTTCAAAAGGGATTTCCCGCTTTGGCAGGTCCCCAAAGAATCGAACTATGCTCTGATGTACGCAACCTAACCAATTATGTGGCCGCTTCCTATGCCATCCAAGATGTGGGAACCCGACGAGGATTACCCGGGTCTCTTCTGACACTTCTCATGCATCCTACCACTTGGCTATCTTGATATGCTTAAGTATTCTATGATGAATGTTGTGTTAAAATTTGATTAGATTTGACTTAGTTTGTTTGGTTATCATCTTAAGTTTGGGATTTATATTCCTAATCAAAGTCGTTGCCTTCTAGGATCCATAAGCTTTTGATTAATCCTTATTTTAGGACTGATCCTTAATTATTCCTATAAGTATTTGCTTTTGTTTTAGGTTTTCCATTCTGTGTGTTGAGTTATTGAACAATTAATCAATTAACTAATTGCCCAATTGTGCTTCCTTCGTGTTCTTCAGATTTGTGTGTTAGTTGGCCTTTTGATCATATTAATTAGTTATCATTTGTTGTCAATAGGATTCCCTCGGTTCGTGGACATGGAAGACCGATTGGTAGAGGAACCGACATAGGAAACAATATAGCCAACCACCGTGATCTAATATGGAGATTGAATGCCAACTACATCATTAAAGGGAAAGTGTGCAATATGACCTATCATTTGCAACTTTGTAATCATGTACTTCGTTGACATTCTAGATTGTAGAAGGAGCAAGAGGCGGCATTTGTCGCGTCTTCAACAACCATCTTAACGGAGCACGAGTTATATGCTAATAGTAATTAGTAAGAAGTGCCACTTTCTTACTAATGAAATTTTTTCATGGATACATGGTTTTTGTGAGGGTATACACACAAATGACACAAAAGTAGCAGCAATCCAAATACTATTAACCACATTTGTAGCTTTCATGGTTTGGCTCTTTCTATTGATGTTTCATCCGTTACTTTAGCAACATTTTAGCACCCAATTTCATGGCCGAGTGTGTGATGACAACACCAATGAACTAAAGAGACAGCGCAGCGAGCACGCACACACACATACGTGTGTGCAAGCTTTGATCTCAGCATTAGCTAACTTTGATGGTATATTTTACGTAAAGTGTGATGAATCAGGCGTCCGCATCCTGAACGTGTGGAGTCAGAGTCCGCAACCTCTAGCCTTCTGCAGTGTTGTAAAACTCGGCCTAGGCGGCCGACTAGTTGGCACCTAGTTGGTAGTCGGGCATAGACCTTGGCAAATAGTGACTACTCGGACTCATTCCTCGGTTTAGGTCAAAGTCGGGGCTACTCAGCTAGGTGGTCAACGAAGTCAGTTTTTTTTCTTTTCTCATTAAATGCATAGTGATAGTGTGATACTTCAAATTTCATTATTTCTTGAGTATTATTTTGATATTTTTATATTTGGAATTGAATAATTCATAGTTCACCAATTTATTTTTTTATTAGTGTTGGATACTTCAAAGTCCAATAGTGTTTGAACTAGTATTTGATGTCTTAAACAATTATATTAGTGTTTCTAAACATATGTTTTGAGTCCTATGAACCTTATATTTATATTTGATATTTATGAACATAGGCAAAAGTTCAAATGAGAACTGTTTTTTGTACGAGAACTGCGAGAACTGTTTTTAATGCCATTAATGACTCATTAATAGGTGTATTTTGGTAATTTATATATTTACCCAACCGTGAATTGCGTCCGGGTGAGTTGTCATTAATTTGCGAGACTTGATTTTCCCAAAATAACCCTCATTAATGCGTCATTAATGAAGCATTAATGAGCCACCAAAAATTTTTAGCCATTGATTAATTTTAATCAAGGGCTAAGATTAGTCCTCGCAGTTATCGTACGAAAAACAGTTCTCTTCTAACCTTCCTCTCTATATACACAAATGTTTCAATCAAATTAAGTGAAACTCGACCGAATATTATGAATTAAAATTTTAGCAGAGGTAATAAAGTGTTTAATTAATTCGGGGGATTTTATTCCTTATTAAATATTATGAATTTTATTAAGAAAAGAATCATACAAATTTCTAAATTATATTTAAATATTTGTTACATGGAAGTATGGTTTGAAAATAGGGTTTCATAAATGATTGATTACGTGATATTATTTCATGCTTTAATGTCTATATATTTGTAAGTATTGAAATTAGTAGAGTACGTTGGTTTAAATTTATAAGGCCATAGGTACTGGGACTCCCGAAGGGGTTCGGGTGAGTGGCGGGTGTCTCGGCTTCTGTCGGGAACCCCGTTACGGCTTTCAGGTTAAGCTTCGGTTTTCCCAAACCGACTAACACGTCCCTTTTTTTGGTTGTTGAGTAAGAGAGAGTAAAGAGGGGAAAAATATTTGGGTTGTTTGGATAAGATAGAGAAAAGAAGAAAAAATAATGTAACGCTGATATGATATTCGGGTAAGAGAAAGGAGAGCGATGGTTCTACTAGTATTGGGTGGGAGGTAGAAAGATTTGTATGTATTAATTATAACAATTGGTTGATGCTTGTGAAGTAAAAGTGTTGGTGGGTCCGTTTATGACATAGTTTAGGTCATAGCGCACAAGATTAAACTCTTCCTAACACAATGGTTTGGTTGCAAAATTGAAACTTAAGGAGGGCTTTAGTGTAAATAGCCCATTAACTAGTCAAAGATGGTCAAAAGGGCTCATTTCTTGATCAATTTTGCTGCTTCTACCCATCGAGTGAGGTTGACTTCGTCTTTTAAAAAACTGAGTTGATTTGTTCTTCCTCTAATACATATTTCTTATTTATCAGCATGAATAACATGAAAATACTTGTTAGGTTGTTTTTTTAGAGCAAACTCACTCATAACCTAAATCTATACCTTTAATTTTAAATAAGACTTGAGCCTTCAACCTTAAACAAGAAGGAACACCTTACACATATTGATACTGCTAGATCAAAGGGCCTTTGAATGAATTATGAATTATGAATGATATTATATGGCGTAGCCTCTCAATGAATGAATTATGAATGCCAAATTATGATTAAAGAATGCTGGTTTTATAATATCTAAGCTAACTCCATTTATCCTAATATTTTGTGGGAATGTTTATGGTTACTTATATTGAGTGAGTGTCTAAACCTATGCTTCAACACTCGTAAAATGTTGATTTTGCATTATTAAAACAAGAAATAAACATCTTCTCATTAATCGATACATGTTTGGTATCCTTTCACCAGCTTTCATTGTAAAATATTGGATAAACCAGATGAGTAGTAATCAAAGGATCTTTAGTCTAGCAGTATCAAGATGTCTTTCTCTCTTAGAGATTGAGAGTTCAAGTCTTGTTAAGGGGACGAGTAACCAAATGACGTTTGGACTAGCGATACCAAGATGTCACTCCCTCTTAGAGATTGAGAGTTTAAGTCTTGTTAAACACGTAATATGTAGATTACATAGGTGTGTGCATTTATCGTTTAAAAAATAACCAAATGAGTAAAAAATTTAGTGTCGGTACAAGTAAAAAAAAGCATTTGTACAACCTTAAATTGAATAAAATTACTGAATGTAAACCATCAATAATGATACAAACAGTGACCTCTCTATCGAATTGTTTTTGAACTTGTTAACTGGTCATAGATTAACAATTAATGTTAATAATTTGATTAAAAACTTAATCAAAATAATATAGTTCATTTAATCACAAATGTATTTGATTTTATTATAAAAAGTTAAAACATTATAACCATTTGAATACATATGTATAGAACTTCCCACTTAACATATTCCACAGCTAAATCTTTATACTTAACTGGTGTAACCAGACCAATCAAAGTTCACATGATTTCATTCAAACAAGGTCTAACAGCTAACATCCCTCACATGATCAAACAATTGCTAAACCAAATATTTTTTACTTATTTATTTTAAAATCAGGAGAAATTTGTAGGCAAATCCAATCCACACGAGTCTCACGGTGCGTCCCCCCCTTCCCAAGACAAGAAAGGCGCGCCGGCACGGGAGAGGGGGAGTGATTAGGGTGGTGAGCCCCTCTCTCATTCCTTATAACTTCATCAGCTAATGAATATTTAGACTTGTGATAAAAGCAAAACAATGATGAGACAAGTGTCAAATAACTAGTTGATAGCCCTTTTCTATTACCATGAGTGAAAGAATAAAAGAAGTAGGAAACATATATGAATCAGCTCCAACCCTAATTTTAAAAACCACAAAAAAATACATCATATTCATAGCTGCAGGGCTGTATAAAACTGTAACCTTCCTCCTTCATCAAAATCTCCCAAACTAATCGTCGTCCTCTGAATCTGTATTCCAATTTATTTGTACAAACAATTAGTTAGTTGCTTAAGCAAAAGAAAGAAGACAAATTGCATTTAGTTATTCTGCTTTAAACAAAAATCATTCCACCCAAAACACCAAACTAAATTTTCCATCTCCTACTGCAAACTAGATATAAATGTTCATAATATTCTAATGAAAAGATACTTTAATCAGGTATTATATCTTGACATATCAATTATATCATTTTAAAGGAATACTAATCAAATTACTCAACAAACAAATATACAACAGAAAATACAACTTTGACAGAGTGTTAATAATCTCAGCCACGATTGATCATAATTAGACAGAAAACTATGTTTGCATATGTAATTGGAGAGAATGTGAAAGTACAACAGTGTTTTTAACTATCATACCAACTATTTTATTGGACACAGTCTAGTTTAGGAGTACGTTTAGCGGATGTGTGAGTTCTACTGTACAATTTTTTATTATCGAAGTTTAACCACTCCCAAAGCTCTATAAAAATAGAAAGCGTTATGAATTGATTTAGGATCCTTATGTATGCAACAAAAAAGCCAGAAATGATGGGTGTAAGAAGTGAATTACCGGATCGAATATCTTCTCCAAGTTGTCCTCTATTCTTGAGCTGTCTCATGATCATGTTGAAGATGAGAATCCACCAGTAGCAATGGAAAACAAGTAGATTTAACAACAGAGTATTGAAGATGTAATATACGACCATATCAAATGCTTCTGACGGCCTCAAAGCATCCAGAAGATGGATGCTGCAAACATCAAACCCACATTACTAATGATCAGAAACTTGTAAACATATTTTTTTTATGAAACATAAAAGGTGGAAATGAAGTTGGCAGGGAGGAAAGATAACCAACCTTGTGGCTCTTATGACCCAAAATGGGAAGATAACAAGTCTGAGTATAAGCCATGACACTGCAAACATTCCAAACAAAACACTTGCACCAAGTTCCTTACCCGAGTATTTCAAAATCTTAGCTCCTTCAAGAAATACGTCGCTTGCATCGTGTACTGCAAGAACTACAGATCCAATTCGAAAAAACCTATCAAAATCAAAGTAATATGGTTAAAAAGTCTCGGACTGAGTGGAAGTCAAAGATCTTTTTACTAAAGACTATTAAACATCCACACATTCTAACTCATATCCGTCAAGTAATCATGTTGGGAATACGTGATTTTATAGTCAAGTAATTGGTGAAGGTGTAGAAAATATCTTAGAATCAACTTACAAATAGAATCAACTTCTACTTCAGTTCAAGGTTGTTATGTTTTATATGACAGTTATTCATGGTATAGAACCCTATAAACAAGTTTCTCCAGTCTGTTTTTCTTTTTCAACAAAATTCAGTAATACAAGCTCTTTTTACAACGTAAAAGAAACTATTCAGCTCTAAATGACTAAGAAATATGCAACAAAACTACTCATATTTTAGAACGTGAACATCAGGAATGTTTTAAGTCTTAACATCTAATCAACCTAGTTTAACTGCACACTAACTGGAGATATGTGCATGCTTTAAAGGTTATTATGAGTCAAGTCATTAGGTCGACAACAAGTTGCCAATTGAATAGAACATGGCATTACTTGAAAGAAAAAACAAGATTTTAAAGATTAAGCTGGAGAAATCGATTTTTTAATGATTTACCACCTTTATAACATTTGCGAGGATCCATAGAATTCTAACATTCATTCCTTAGGGCTTCATTTTTACATTTTATAGTCACTAGGTTGGACTGCTGGAGTATAGTGCAAAATGAATTTGTGATAGAAAATTAATAGATGTAAGTTTTCAGATCTCAAAATTTTCATTTTTCCATTCTCTCTACAACATAAAACTTTGGAAAACGGAAGATTTTAAAAATAACCATCTCCTGATGATCTATTAGGTAGATCACTTGCCCCTCATAGGGAAGGGCAAAAGTTCAATTGTTCGAGTCCCACAAGGTTTCAATTAGGGGTGGCCAAAGGGATGCTTCGGAAACGGCCATGGGTAAAAACCGGTCAGACCGTGTACGTCTGATCCAAAGGCTCGGCGCCCTCGGGAGGAGTCTTAACCGGGAAAAACTCCTTTAAAAAAAGAGTTGGAAAATGACTGAAACAAATACTGTTTAAAGACTCATCCAAATCGGTAGCCCAAGAAATCCATGGGTATTCAAGCTGTGACCCATTGCCTTAATACTAGGGTTTTTATATAATAATTGGCGCTGACGTTTTTATTAGCAAACCATAAGCTGGTCTTGAATAAACTTTACTAAAGAACATCAGCCTTCAAACTTCTATTAGTAACAAGCTACACATTGCATGCCATAATTCATCCAACACAAAGACTAAATATAAAATCTAATAAAAGCCTAATGCAACTATGTATTTGTTGAGCCTAAGCAGGAAAGAGTTTTTTGTAAGACGGCATTGGGACCAAACACAAAGATGAAATGCTTTCTAAGAAACTTGAAGCAAAAAGGGTGTAAGAAGTATTTGGATTGATAATGATAAGCACTAGTGAAGCTCGGTGATCATTTTCAACATAGATATTCAAATATATACATTTAACTGATTACAGGTGATATGATTCATCTAGAGATACAAACCTTAGTATTTTTTACCCTCATGCTAAAACATCTCAATGCAACAAATACCAACACATAGATAAAATGTTTTGCCAACTGCAACAAATGAAGTCAGATACAAAAAATAAAAGAAAAATTACAAGAGGGCGAATTGAAGATACCTTGTGATGTAGGAGTAACCAATTAAAAAAACAGTGATTATATGATGAGACATCATCACAGAGAAATCTTTTCTTCGAGTTTCCCACAGAAGGAGGGCAGCAATGCTATATATATAGAACCCACACTGACACATATACAAAAGCTCTAAAGAAAACCTGGTAAAAACATACATAATCAGCAAGTAAATGGCATAATATGTGGAGTGAAACATATTTTAACAAACTTTACTCACTTTAGCTCTTGATCTGGCCAGCCTCTAAAATATCCTGTTATGTCTTTAAACCAAGGCTCATGATAAGTAACTGCCAGAAGACAAAACTCAACACTTGCATAATATGTAAGCTTCCACATGGATTCTGTGATTTTAGCAATCTTTGCTCTCGTAGCTTTGTTCATCTTCAATGGAATGTTCCCCTTGCTCATCAACCAAATAGACACATTCTGAAAAAATCTCAAAATGAAATATAAGAATCTGTAACTCTAATATCCACCATTTGACTAGAACTATTTTTATCAAAAAAACCCTGTTCCGTCTTATCACAAATCCGAATGGAAATTTCCTATTTTTACACATTATTATCTAAATAATAACAACTCTGGAAACCACGCTTGATTCTAATGACTATTGCTGAATGCATAAACCTTTAAAGTTTAATGCACATATGACATATACATAAGCTCTACATGGATTTAAGAACAACAATCAGTAATCAGATACTCAGATCACACGAAACTTATAAACATAGACTTAAATCATGAAGTCATCACTCATCGCAAGAAATCTATAATAATGGATATAATCAAGTAAAAGAAAATTTAAAACACCATGCACAGATCAGTTCAAAAGAAGACTAATAAACGAGAACATAGAAAAGAGTGTCAGTTTATAAAATCAAAGTAATCTTGCTTCACTTGGATATTAATACTGGTCACTATTCTTTAGTCTTTACCCCTCATATTACACATCATTCCTAATTGCCCAACAATGTGACAAAATAGTAAAGACATAGACAAGTAGCAGTCTTATGGAGTGTGTATAAGTGTGTGCGTGTATCATATATATGGATGATATGATATGAAGAATACAATATCTTGTCGAAATTCCATTTAATTGGTCAAAATTTGGGATCCCTCTATATCTAGTATAAATGTTAAGTTGTATGCCATGAGTTGAGCACCTGATGGTAAATCTCGAGCACTACATAAGCGCTACACATCAATATCCTATCATATGGTAATAGATTGCCACATTAAGGCAAAACCATCTATTTCTTCTCAAATAGACCAAATCTTTCAACATTGTGTATATTAACTCATAACTTTCAAAAGCACACCATGGTGCTATGCAAAATACATGTTCATTTCCATGGAATTAAAAATGGCAAATGGCAACAGAAGGTGCCAAGTACAAGCACCCATGTAGTTATTATTTTATATTGCAAAAAGAGACGTGTATTCAAAAGTATCTCAGTGGGTTGTCTGTTTCAATAGTCTGGATAGCAAGAAGTTGTGCGATTTAAAAGATGATTACCCTTCCATCTAGCCTTTAATTTTTATGGCTAAGGGTAAAAAGAATAAGGGTTTTGGTGCTATACTTTTCGACTTGATGATTTCACACCATACATATAAATACAGTCAAGATAAATGAACTAACAAGCATACATACAGCCTAAACCTACTAGTTTTCGTGTTACCTATTAAATAAAAGAATAGCATACTTTGCAAATTCAGGTAAGAAAATTTCCGAACAGAGCCATATAATGACTCTAGGCTGTTGAAGAATTAAAAATCTGGAACGTTGTTACCACAAGTGAAGTACAATAAGATCAATCTATACAAGATAATCATGATAACAGTAATCAGACAATCAAAACCTAAGCTAGCCACAATAGTTGCAAGTACATTGCAAGAACTGACACTCGAATGAATCCAAGCACATAAAATTAAAGGAATCAGTGAGAAAAACCCAAAGTGAGTCGAGTGACGAAGTGAATCTTACTTGATATACGTATCTATCGAGCAAAAACCTGGCACCAAAAGAAGCAAAAGCGAAGTAAAGAGCGAAAACAAAACGCGAAGGAGTCGGGACGACATCCTGACTCCAGATCGACTCCATGGCAAGCAAGCAATGCGTAAACCTCAAAGAATTAATGCGCATGCATTTATGAAGAAATTGAAATTGAATTGCAAGAAATGTGGAGAATGGGTTTGAAATTGAGGTGAATTGTGTGAGAATGAGAAGGATGGATTTGGGAATGGATGAATTAAAGATTGAGAGAAAGAGGAAAGAGGTGGATCGAGAGAAAGAGGTGGTTCAAGTGGCGGGCGGGGGTGTTGTTCATTCAGGAATAGGAACAGGAATAGGAACAGCACTTGTTCATTTCTATTGCCATCTTCTGATTTATTTAAATTGACTTGTTAATGTCACTCCTATGTATCATTATTAAAATCCTTGCCAAATCATTTGCTATTATTAATCGGGTTATTCTATTTGACCTCCTTTATAATTTAAATTGACCTCTATGATATAATATACGTGAGTATATTAAAAACTGTAATTAATTGATATGACATGTCTGACATGTAAGAGGAAGATGGTCCAGATGGTAGCACTCTTATCAATTATAACATCTGGTCAGAAACTTACATTATGTAAAAGGGTTCTTGGCAATCTTAGTTTTTATTTTTTTTCTCTCTTGCATGCACCGCAGAAGTCATTCAGTCTTTGAAAAAAATAAGAAGGTTTTTCTGGAGGTCCTCAGAAAATAGGAGGAAAATTGATTGGGTGGCTTGGGATAAGATATTGGCTAATACATATCAAGGTGGACTTGGAATTGGATCTTTGAAATCTCAAAATCTCTCACTTTTGTGTAAATGGTGGTGGAGATTTAAGTTAGAAAAGGAGGCACTATGGAATAAAGTAATCCAAGCTTGTCATGGGTCAAATGGTGGCTTAACAAGGACTTCCAAACATGGTAATCATCCTTGAATTTGGAGAAACATAATCAAGATTCAAGCTAAATATGAAAAGGTTAACATTCCGTTGGTTAGTCTTTTCCAACGACATATTAGCTCCTCATGCAATCTGTTACTTTGGCAAGAGCCTTGGTCTAGTAGTAATCCTTAAAAAAAGGTTTCCTCTTTTATATGAGCTTGAGTCTAGAAAAAGATGTTTATTGAATGAGAGAATAAAGTTTGGTGGTAATGGGCAATTTGTCGAGCTTCTTACAGAATGGAAACAGAACCCCATCTCAGAGTTGGGTGAACTATCTTGTCTTGTCTCTTTATGTTCATCAATCTCCTCGTGCGGGCCTTACGATAAATGGTCATGGGCATGGTCGAATGATGGAATTTTCTCGGTTGCTGCAATTAGAAGGGGTTACGATGCTTGTGCTTCATGTACTTTGCTTCTAGCTTCTTGCTAGAGGTAGATTTCTAATAAAATTTAGGGTCGATGGGTGGGGGTGATGCTCGAGCTGAAACTCATTTCCTATCGTGTCTCTTCTGTTTGCTGTTCAAAAAAAACAAATCTCTTAACACATTAAGAATTATTTTTTGTGATACATAGATATAAATATAATAGTTTCATCTTTAGCTAGCAACACTTTAAGGTATAAAAAATTACCCGCATGAGGGAAAAAACAAAGAGAGCAACGGATAGGAATGGCAACGGGGTGGGTTTTGGTCGCCCCATCCACTAACCCGAAATGAAAACCCGTCCCCGCCCCGTTCCCCGTCGGGGATTGTTTCGGGGCGCCCCGTCGGGGCGTCTGTCAAACCCGAACCTGAAACCTGGTGATAAAACCCGACCCGACTAAAAATATGTTAGTGAAGTAAGAAACTACACAAAAAACTTAATAAGAACCTGAGATG
>JAUEJL010074108.1:0-15000 GCA_032274825.1 Drosophyllum lusitanicum | reverse complement strand
GCGTACATACTAAATTACAACTAGGCCAAAATCGAGGATGTTACAATATGTTACAGTTTTTTAATAAAAAATCCAGTCCTTACATTAGGTGTTTATCTTTCATCGACTCATCGTCTTCAATTTAGGATTTGCGGATTTGGATTCGTGTTAGGGTTTGCATATGGGTTTGTATGTCTGTAGGTGTGCGTGTTTTAGTTGTAGGTGTCTTCATATATGGGTTCGTGTCTTTTTGGGTTTGGGTTCGTGTCCGTGTTATAGTTTGTAACTAGTAACTACTACACCAATAAGGGTTCTCTCTTCTCAATGGTGTCTACTTGTTGTAGGTGTCTCTGTGTCTTCCAAATTTCGGTTGAATTTGGGTGTGTTAGAGATAGAGAGTGTGTGTGTTTGTGTATGTTCTTTTCTTGAATATTTTTAAATAACGTGTATACCCAAAGGATTATTGGAAGTAAGGTGTTGGTAAATTATCGAAAGTAATGTTTATGAAGTTTAAAATCTCGGAAATCAAATAACTAAAAGTCGATATTTAGAATCCTGGAATTCCCATCTTATTTACGCATTTTATGATCCTGAAAATGGACACCATATATGGCATTTTGGATCCCGGGATTACACAAACAATGTTTACAGGAATTTAGATATTGGAATTAGGCTAGGCATCTACCAACACGGTACCGGCCCTTTGTTGTCTTCTTTATTCTCTTGATTCCGGGATTAGGATAGACATGTTTTCATCCTTTACAACCGTAAATATATTGTTTACACCTTTAAAAGAATGTGTCACAAGCCTCATAATTTACACTTAAGCTTCTACATCCGTTTCAAACCCAATAACTATACATGAAAAAGAAGTCTTAAACTCTCGATTTCCCACACTCAAAAACATCATATTCAATGAATATTCAAGTAACCTTAACTAGATCTAAAATGTTTGTGTCTATTATGGAATCGAAGATTATCACATGCATAGACTCAAGTTTTATTTTAATCTTCAAAATCATCTCTTACTCTCTTAGGTTCCGTTTGTTTCGTAGAATTTAAAAGAATGAAATTGATTTTTTTAAGGAATTAAATTTCTAAGGAATTAAATTCCATATCACGTTTGTTTCTTAAAAAAGAGAATTCAATTCAATTCCATTCTAATCTTGTATTTTGTTTGCTTTGTATATTTGTTAGAAAAATTGGAATAGAATTATGTCAAATAACTATCAAACGGAATATATGAATGAAATATCATTTTATTTCTTCAAATTCTACGGAATTTCTGCGAAACAAACATAACATTATTGTTTGTAGAACCGTTTCACTCTACTCTCTTCTTTCTCTTTACACAAACTATGTGTTTGAGTGTGGTTTCCTTTATATATTTGCATGTATTTGATTGATATACTATAGGCCTATAGCCCTTAGCCACTTATACATTACTATTTTTAGAAACTTAAAGGTTTCCTTATTCTCTTATTTAAATTAATAACCCACATGTTTACTTTTGAGAGAGTGTATGAAACTTGAGATATTAAAAAAATGATCGACTTTCAAAAAGTCCGAATCACTTGTACCTTTTGTATTTTACGGATCAACAAAGAAAGTCTTAAAGCATTATTAACAAAACAATTTTAATTTAATCTATTTTTTGTAACGTAGAGCACGTTACTTTACTAGAAAGAATGCGACGAGTCAACAAAATACACGTGTCAAAAGAATGTAGGATATGATGTATGCTTCTAGTAATATTTATCTTAAACTATCAACATTCACCTTACACTTTTTTCATTGTCATATCAACGCCACTTTTTTTATTTAAATATAAACCAATAATAGAGAAGAGAAGAGAGAGATAGAGAGATGGTGTGTGAGGGATTGCTAGAGTGAACAAACTCAAACCAGCGTGGGGGTAAATGGTGGTGGCTGGTAACCAACCGCTCTCACGTGACAGATGCGAGCTGTCTTAGGTACTTTCACACTCACAGACAATTAAAATAAATGATATGTTAGTTATTTAAGGGGGTGTTTGGGTAAGTTTATTTTTTTTGAGTTTAAACTTATTAGCTTTTTAGCTTATTAGTGAAAAAAGTATTTGAATTAACTTAAGCTAATAAGCTCATTTTAAAAAAGTGTTTGGCTTAGCATATTATTATAAAATAAATAAAAAAGACATGCTTACATTTCAGGAAGAGAAAATGTTGGGAAAAGTAAGAAGAATAAGGGTATATATATGTTAATATACAAAGATAAACCAATGTGGAGAAAAAAGGGTTGTTTTCACTTGACTTATCAAAAGTGACTTATTTTTACTAAAGATAAACTCATAAGCTAAGCCAAATACTAAATTTCTCATAAGCTCAAAAAAATAAGCTAAAAAGCCCATAAAATATGCTAAAACAAACACCCCTAAGTATTTATAAATGTAGAAATACTTACAATTAGTGCATCTATCAGCACACATCATTTTTCTCTAATTATAAATGTGATTTAACATAAATTATAAATAATTAAGAGGATTGTTTTTTTAATTCTCCTACACATATACCAAATGTGTAAAAATTAAAATAATTCATTAACAAAAAAGTAGTGTACTTTTCTTGAAAAACCAACTGCATTTGTAGAGAGCATGTGGAAATGACCTAAAAGTTAACAAATAGAGTGATTTGCCAAAAGATTGATTAAATTTATTATAGTGACCCAATTGAAATTGAAATTGAAATTGAAATTGAAATTGATATGGAAATCTAAAATGAAAATAAAACCCACACCCTTCAGACGCTAACCCCTCTCTCTCCCTCAATACCCACACACACACGCTCGCTATCGGCCGCCACAGCCTCCATCCCTCCATTCTCTTCTCAATTCACTGCTCTTTCATACCCAATTACCCAACTTTCTTTTAATTCCCTGTATTTTATCCGCCGATTTCAATCGGTGATATCCCAATACAGGTGGGTTTTTTCTTTCTTTCTTTCTTTCTTTTTAATCGTTCTTTACTTGGATTTTACGTACCTATCAACATTTATTCACGAGGGTTTTGCTTAGAATTTTCTGGGGTTTAATAGCTGAATCGTATTTTTGTCTGTACTTGTTGTGTATATCAAATTCGGGAATTGTATTTCATTAGATTTCTGCCTTTTGCTGTATGTTTTTAAAGGTTCTGTTATCCAGTTCGTTGTTTAAACGAGTTATGAATCCGTAGATCAATTTTAGTTCTTGATTTTTGTGAATAGTATCTGTTTATATTGATTATAATCTTGATTTTGATACACTGGTATTGTTTGCTTCGGGGTTTAGGTGATTGAGAAGTAGACATGGCTGGGAAATCAAGCAGAGGGCGGAATAAGAAAGCTTCACACAACACTGCTACTGCTACTGCTACTGCTACTGCTACTGAACAGGTGGTCTCAGCAAACGGTCATTCTAAAGATAACTTGAATCCCATTGAAGAACAGAAGGTGGATGCTAATGGGGTCCCGCCTGCTGCTGAGATAGAAACCACTCCTAAACCAGAGGTCAAGGAGTCAGAGAATGCAAGCTCTGAGAATCAGGCTAAGCAAGGTGATTTTTGATTTTCTTTCAGCAATTGTGCTTTTAATCTTGTCTATTCGTTTATTTCTATTGCTTTTTAGAATATGTTCGTTATTCATTTGAAGCCTTGATGTTAGAGGAATTAAGTGTGTGACAGTTCTTGTTCTTGTCATCCACATTATGAACATAGAGGGAAAATTATAGTGCTTATAATATAACTTTGCACGAAGGATAATGATGACGTACCCTGTTACGAATTTGAAAGAACCAAACACGATTTTGTCCCAAAAACTTCATACAACCTCATTACTAATGTATGCATGTAGGTAAATGTATTTATATACGTTCACGTTCTTTTGTTTCATTAATCGGTATGTAGAAAGTCTACGTACAAATAGAAAGATTAGTAAGAAGCTAAGAATAATAATTAACAATCACAAGATGCTTATGTCTCGAAAAGGCAATAAATTTGTTCTAGCATTTCATATTAGTAATATCATATAATAAAAGCATGATAAGCATCTGATGGACATACACATAACGTCTATGATAGTAGTACTCTTTATCTAAAGTACATCTTTGAATAACACATGATAAGTCGGAGATCATTAAGGAAGGAGCCTCTCTACTTTCCGGTAGAGGTATGACCACATCTTTCCTCTCCCATACCCTGCTTAGGTGAGATTTGGTATAGTGGTTGTTGTTGCATGTTTAACATCCGTCACTTGGATGTTTTTGCTCCAATATTATTTTTAGGCATTATCAAGATTTCTAGAGTAGGGTTTTGCTTACCAGTGGTTTAACTTAGTCGATGCTGTATACATCTTTCCATTATTAAAGATGACTTTTTAGCATTGAAAATTTTTGCTCTTACTTATCATAGTCTGGTTTTTGTGTTCTCTTATGCAGGGGACATTCATCTTTTCCCTGTTCCCGTCAAAACACAATTTGGTGAAAAACTCGAGTTGCAAGTATGCTATCTTTAACTGTGGACTTGCTCTCAAAATGTTTAGCATGATTTGCAAATCTTTAAATGATTAAAATGTATCAAAATTGCAGTTGAGTCCCAGTGATTCTGTTATGGACGTGAGACAATTTCTTCTTGATGCTCCCGAAACGTGCTTTTTTACTTGCTATGATTTATTACTGCACACGAAGGACGGTTCCACTCATCATTTAGAAGATTACCATGAAATTTCTGAAGTTGCTGACATCACTTCTGGAGACTGTTCCTTAGAGATGATTGCAGGTATATTTACACTTTCACTTTCCTTCAAGAGCCATACAACAAAGATTTTTTTTTTCATAAATTTCCTTTGGCTTAATAAATGAATATTTTGCAGCTCTTTACGATGATAGATCTATCAGGGCCCACGTCCACCGTACCCGAGAGTTGCTTTCTCTATCAACATTGCATTCCTCATTATCAACATCACTTGCATTGCAACATGAGATGGGGCAGAGTGCAAACGCAAATTCAGGAGGTTTATAACTATTTGTTCATCGATTCATTTCTATAAGTAGTTCAGTGACTGATTATTTTGATAAATCAAAACAGATCCCACGAAAACCGAGGTTTTGGAGCTTGAGAATTTAGGGTTCATGGAGGACGTCTCTGGCTCACTTTCGAATTTGTTGTCATCTCCTTCCAAAGAGATTAAATGTGTAGAAAGTATTGTATTTTCATCATTTAACCCTCCTCCAAGCTACAGAAGGTTTGTTTCCTGTGTGGAAATATAATGGAGTGTATTGTGCTTTCCTTACTAATTTTTAAAGCATATGTTTTTCTTATAATAAAAATAATGTTCAGGCTTGTTGGGGACCTAATTTATCTGGATGTGGTCACACTGGAAGGGAGCAAGTATTGTATAACTGGAACCACAACAACGTTTTATGTTAATTCAAGTTCCGGAAATACCCTTGACCCGAAACCAACTAAAGCTGCTTCTGAAGCAACTACCCTGATTGGGCTCTTGCAAAAGATCAGCTCCAAATTCAAGAAAGGTGTATACACATGTTTTTTACTCTTTTTATATCAGAAATGACTTAGTTATATCATCTTCTGATCTATGTTGTGGTTTATTTTCTTTTGATAATGAAGCTTTTCGTGAAATGTTGGAACGCAAGGCTTCTGCTCATCCATTCGAAAACATTCAGTCGTTGTTGCCTCCAAATTCATGGCTTGGTTTGCACCCTGTTCCTGGTATTATATCTTTTTTCTTACAATACATGTTTTTTTTGTTTTTCTTGCTATAGTCATTAATTCTCTTTTGATTGCATTATTTAGATCATAGACGTGATGCAGCAAGGGCAGAAAATTCACTTACTCTCTCTTTTGGGAGTGAATTAATCGGTATGCAGAGAGACTGGAACGAGGAACTACAATCTTGTAGAGAGTTTCCCCATGCAAGCCCTCAAGAAAGGTGCAACTATTTTTTTATTTACTGTTACTTTAAAGGTAGTTAAAGGTGCAGGTTTGGTAACAAGTCAAACATGTTGGTTTGACCCGCAGCAATTTTGAATCTTTTTAAACAATTAGTGTGCCTATGAGTACAGAAAGTTGTACAATAGCAATTTTGAATCTTTATAAACAATTACTGTGTCTATGAGTACAGAAAGTTGTACAATATCAATGATATGGTTTTTGACCTGTTCCGATTTAAGTTCTTTTTATATGTTTTGAGTGTTTGACCCAATACAGATGAAAAATAACACGAGTCATAAGTAATTGAGTCGGAATTCCCACAACTAGTTATTTTGTTTCACCAAATTAACATCTGGTTAGGGTATATTTGCAATGTTTTTTTGGTTTCTTAATAAGAGTTATTTCATATTTGTATATAGGATCTTAAGAGATAGAGCTCTTTACAAGGTATCTTCTGATTTTGTTGATGCTGCAATAAGTGGTGCTATTGGAGTCATTAGCAGATGCATTCCGCCAATCAATCCAACCGATCCAGAATGCTTTCACATGTAAGTAGAATTAAAACTGGCAATTATTGTTCTACTTGATGGTGCATGTAAATGATTGGACACCAAGGCTGTTTGGACATCCAAACACGACAACCCGTTTTGTTAATTCAACATCGCCTAATTGCTTTCAAAACGGGAGTAGAAACACCCCTCCTAATAGCAATTAATTTCTTATCATAGTGTAACCAAAATTTGAATCTGGTTGTAGGTATGTTCACAACAACATATTCTTTAGTTTTGCTGTTGATGCGGATCTCGAGCAGTTGTCCAGAAAGCAGTCATCAGATTCAAACTTGAATTCCTCTGAGAAAACGTTAACCAAATCGAAGGTCAACGGGGAGAAATCCAGTGTCGTGACGACAGAGAATCATAACCTCAACGGTGTTGTGGAATCGGTTTCTGAGGCACAGCTGGCAGAGAGTGAACAAGCCACATATGCATCTTCCAATAATGATCTAAAAGGCACAAAAGCATACCAAGAAGCCGATGTTCCTGGATTGTATAATCTTGCTATGGCCATTGTTGACTATAGAGGTCATAGAGTAGTAGCACAGGTGTGCATTTTTTATTTACAAATTTGACATGATCACATATTATATTATATATGTGGCTCTTGTTAGATACGTGTCTATTTATTTTGCTTGTTTCTTAATCTTAAAATGCATTTTCTATTTACAAATTCAACATGATCACATATTATATTATATATGTGGCTCTTGTTAGATATGTGTTCAATCTATTTATTTTGCTTGTTTCTTAATCTTAAAATCTTTTATGTCCTTGTCTTCTCTAGAGTGTTCTACCGGGCATTTTACAAGGTGATAAGTCAGATTCGCTTCTTTATGGGTCCGTTGACAATGGCAAGAAGATTTGCTGGAATGAAGATTTTCATTCAAAGGTCAGCAAGAATTGGACTTCGCCATTTTACTTATTGTCTATTTTTTTTGTTTCTGCCGTTCATTGTCTTTTCGTTTGCAGTTCTTTTAGGTTATGTGTTTACCATGTAAAAAGTCGATCTATAACCTAGAAATACTAATTTCTTTTACCAACACTAATTTCTGATGATTAACGCAAGGTTGTGAAATGACCAAATAACAATTTTATGGAATCTGGCCAAAGAAACTTTCTTTGAAGCGGTTTATATATTGTAAAACATTACTGTTTCGACTTCTTTATGCATACATTTTTATAACATGGGCTAAACAAAATCTAACATTAGGTACTTGAAGCTTCAAAACGTTTGCGGGTGAAGGAACACACGGTTCTTGATGGATCAGGAAATGTTTTCAAAATAGCTGCACCTGTTGAATGCAAAGGCATTGTTGGAAGTGATGATAGGTGATTTTGTATTTACTGTTTTCTGGTTAATATCTGTTATATATTGCTGCTTTTTGTCTTAAAATTTTGATTTTTTAACGAAATACACATAGAAGTATTTATATACTTACTGATGATTATTTTGATGTTAATTTTTCATTTGTAGGCACTATCTCCTGGACCTGATGCGAGTCACTCCTCGTGATGCAAATTATACCGGAACAAATTCCAAGTTTTGTATTCTGAGACCTGAATTAATTACTGCCTTCTGCCAGGTAATAGTTTTTTGTCATTCTATAAGAGTTACTCATTAGTAACTTAGTTACATATGTGATTAATATGTGGTCTCTGTGAGAAGGCCGAGGCAGCGAAGAGTTCAAAATCTAAACACGAGCCACAGGAAGCACCTACTACATCTACAGATTCTTCAAAGGTTGATACTGTTGAACAAGTAGATCAAACTGAAACTGCCAAATTACCTGAAACCTCTGATATTAATCAGGTATCGATCTCTTATTCATACTCCTAAGAAATTTTGTAATGGGTTAAAAAGCTAATGACTGAGGAATTACGTTTGCCATGTAATTGCTGGTTATTTTACACGTTAATATAATTTTTGTATGCAGCATGGGTCAGAAGATGATAAAACGGTAGTTGAAGAATCTGGTTCCAAGACTGCTGATGTGGCAGATAAGTTTGAGGATATACGGTTTAATCCAAACGTATTTACCGAATTCAAATTGTCTGGAAGTCCTGAGGTATTCTTGTTTCTTGTTGGTTTGTGATTTAAACATACACCCTCCTATATCATTTTATTTACAATTTTGTTTTAATTTTTTTAAAAATATAGTTTTATAATCATATTTAACGCACTAATTTATCTAACAGGAGATTGCTTCTGATGAAGAAAGTGTAAGGAAGGTCAGTTCGTATCTCAAAGATGTTGTGCTTCCAAAATTCATACAAGATCTTTGTACACTTGAAGTTTCACCAATGGATGGCCAAACACTCACTGAAGCATTACATGCCCATGGAATTAATGTTCGATATATTGGCAAAGTAAGATCGTTTAACAAATCTTTGAAGTATCGATATTATTATTATATTTTAATGAAAATCGCCAATTTTTTATGATGATTGACGTGGGGTCTTGGATTGTTTCTAGGTAGCTGATGGTACAAAGCATTTGCCTCATTTATGGGATCTTTGTTCGAATGAGATCATAGTTAGATGTGCAAAACACATTCTTAAGGTCAATCTAATATTTTTTTCATATTTATTAAACAGCTTTTGCCTTTATTTATCGGTCTTTATAAAAAAAATTCTTTTTTTGTTGCAGGATGTCTTGAGAGATACAGCGGATCATGATATTGGACATGCAATTGCTCATTTTTTCAATTGCTTGTTTGGTGATTGCCAAACAACTTCTGGAAAAGGAGTCGGTAATAACACACAATCCAAAAATCAGAAAAAGGTCAAAAAGTTCTCCTTTATTAGTTTTCTGAAAATTTATTTTTGTAGTCTTAAGATTACTTAAAATGTTCAAGTATTATTACATAAATCAGTAGAAATATTTGTCATCATTGCTGGAACTTGTAACAAATGTGTAAAAACAGGATCTTTTGGGTCATCAACCTTTGGGAAAATCAACAAAGGGGCACTCAAGGGCAAAAGTTGGAAGTATTGCTACTAAGAAGCAGGCATCCTGCATGAGTCTCAGTTCTGAAAGTCTGTGGTCTGACATCCTTGAATTTGCAAAATCAAAATACCAGGTAAAAATAACTTAGTTTTTTTTTTAAATATCTAAAGATTAATCCTTTAATCCTTTTTTACATTTCATTTCTAATTGGTTTTCTCCATCTGCAGTTTGAATTGCCGGAGGATGCAAGGTCACGTGTGAAAAAGATTTCAGTTATTCGCAATCTTTGCCTGAAGGTAATTAGTTAATTACTTTAGTTTTTTGGTGCTATTATTAATATATGTTAATAAAAATGATTCGTTAAAAATGGTGTTGACAGGTGGGGGTAGCCATAGCTGCCAAAAAATATGATCTTAGTGCAGGAACACCTTTCCAAACATCAGATATATTGAATCTTCAACCTGTAGTGAAGCATTCGATTCCAGTTTGTTCAGAAGCAAAGGAGTTGGTGGAAACCGGAAAGGTCCAGCTGGCAGAGGTTTGTAACTTTCAATATTATAATACGACTCATTATTATATTTGTATATTCTTAAGGGAAATAGTAAGATATTATTATAATGTCTACATGGTCAGATAGGTTATTTCTTATGTAATTTGCTGTCACATGCTTGCAGGGAATGCTTAATGAAGCGTACACATTATTTACGGAAGCATTTACAATACTTCAGCAGGTTTGCGTTTGATACTTTTTGTCTCAGGTGTATATGGTTGAATAGTCAATTTATATTCTTGTTAGTAACTTCTGTTCTTTTTTTTGTGTTTCTTTTAATTTATCAAATGCAGGTCACGGGTCCTATGCATCGTGAGGTTGCTAACTGCTGCCGGTATGTTTTATACTAAAAAATAAGAAATATTGATCAAGTTTTCCTAAGAGGTGGCAATTGATTCATCTATTTATGGATGGACCAAACTGAGTGTGGTTTATCTCAAATGGGTCAAATAAAAATTTATAGGTGAAAGTGGAATGGGTGATGTGAGTTGAAAGTCTCTCCATGCCTACTGCTAGTGCTTACAACAACTTTCTAAATTGTTCAATTCTAAAGGTTTAGATTATTATCTCAACGCAAATCTACCCTGACTCATCTCGGCCCTTTGTATGAATTACCCTTTACCCAACCCACCCATCTTTCCACCTCTTGGAGTTCCCTGTTTTAGACAATCTTCTTTCTGAAAGATTTATTAGTCTTGTTGTAACTAAGATTTACTTGTTTTTCCTTTTATTTTGGTTGTAGGTATCTTGCCATGGTTCTTTATCATGCCGGAGACATGGCTGCAGCCATAATGCAGCAGCACAAGGAACTTATCATAAACGAACGTTGCCTTGGTCTTGACCACCCCGATACAGCTCACAGGTACCCCTTTTATATTCTATCCTTTAACCTTAAATACGTCACGGTTTAATTTTTTTTAATTGTCATGTGATTACTATTTAACTATGCAATCTTTTGAACAGCTACGGGAACATGGCCCTATTCTATCATGGACTTAACCAATCAGAACTTGCATTAAGACACATGTCCCGTGCCCTGCTCCTATTAAGCCTATCCTCTGGTCCAGATCACCCCGATGTTGCTGCAACTTATATTAACGTTGCAATGATGTATCAAGATATTGGAAAAATGAACACGGCTCTTCGTTATTTACAAGAAGCATTGAAGAAAAATGAGAGGCTTTTGGGAGAAGAACATATTCAAACTGCTGTGTGCTATCACGCACTTGCAATCGCGTTTAACTGCGTTGGTGCCTACAAGCTCTCTCACCAGGCATGCGTTTTAGCTATTTGATAGTTTTACGGATTGATGATAATTTAAATTATAATCAGTGGTGGTTAAATTAGTTGCAATGATTTGTTATTATACAGCATGAAAAGAAGACGTATGACATACTTGTGAAGCAACTCGGGGAAGATGACTCGAGGACCCGTGATTCACAGAACTGGATGAAAACATTCAAAGTGCGGGAGGCCCAGGTAAAAATGTGTTTTCAACGTTTGCTCTAACTTCTCCATTCTTTTTTTTCTTTTTAAATGCAAATTACTATTTATTAATTTCATTTTGTGATACTGTGGCAATAATAGATGAATGCACAAAAGCAGAAAGGACAAGCTGTGAATGCGGTTTCTGCTCAAGCAGCAATTGATCTCTTAAAGGTATGTCAGGAAACCCATCTTTACAATATCTTCTCATTTTCTTTCTAGTTTTAATTGCATATAATAGCAACTTAAACTTTTACTAATAATATTTGTATAGAAACATAATTTTATTTTTTTTAGCTTATTAACCAATGGTAGCAGTGTTTTCTATCTCAAGGTTGCTATCATTGGTAAAAGAATGGGAGTATGTTACCATTTAAGATATTTTTTTACATGTGATTATTGGTAAAAGTGTTAAGAGTTTATGTACTATTTTGCTCAATCATCCCTTTTGTTTGTTGATGGTAAATTGAATTATTTCGGTATGCAAATAGTTCTGGTACAGGATAGACTAAATTGCAATAAAAAAACTTATAGACTATTGTTAACTAGCGGTTTTGATTGTACAGGCTCACCCTGATTTGATACAAGCGTTCCAAGCAGCCTCTGGCGGTGCAGCTTCAGGCAGTGGTGGCGCAGTTGGCGGTGAAAACTTCCCACGAGGTAGGGGTGTTGATGAGCGATCTGCTCGTGCAGTGGCAGAGGCGAGGAAGAAAGCTGCCGCCAGAGGTCTATTAATCCGGCCACATGGAGTCCCCGTCCAGGCTTTACCACCACTTACCCAGCTTCTCAACATAATCAACTCTGGCATGACACCAGAAAATAACACCACTGAAGACACCAATGGAGTCCAGAACCCCGAGGAACCAACCAAACTAGAAGAACAAGGTCAAGCACCAGTTGGGTTAGGCGCAGGCTTAGCCGCCTTGGATCCCAAGAAACAGAAGCCGAACCTGAACCCGAACCCGAACCCGAACCCAAAGTAAGTTTGGTTTTTTAGATTTTCTAACGTTTACTAAACTAGGGACTACCGGGGTTTTTATTCCTGGGAGTATGATGATATCGTGTTGGGTTAAACATGCGTTGCTGGCTGTTGGTGCATGCCCGTTGGATGATGTTGGGATTCTAAAAGGATTCGAGAGAACTTTCATTCTTTTTTCAATAATTATTAGTCATGAAACTATAGCGTGCGGCGAGCGAGGTTTTTTCGCTCTCTTTAGTTGTAATTTTGACGCTTGTAAAACTTCACAAAGTTGTAGTGTTGAACGATGTTTTTATCGTGCATCGTTATTGAAGTCGACTAAGAATTTGACCTATGGTTGTCGACGACCACTGTCATACCACTAGTAACCACCATTGTTTAAATTGTAAAACCCTCTGAAGTCTTGGATAGGATGTTCAACATATATTGACATCCCCTGTATTTCTATCTGTACATTGGAGAAATATGACATAAAAACCATAAGATGACATTAATGAGAGGATGTTATATTTTAAACCACATGAATATTCGATATTGGATTCAACATACCTAATTTGTGCATTATCACGTTGAACAGTTATAACTATATGTAGAAAAAAACATGCTCAATTACATTTTACAAAAAAACATTGCAAAAAACCCAAACTTGATGGCGAAAACCGAAAACTGGTTTTCAGGGTCCGGCTAAGTATGGTTTTTCGGGTTTGGGTCGGGTTTGAGGGGTATTGAATCCCGGGTTAGTGATTGGGGTACGCAGGGAAAATTTTATTTGAGAATCATTTTAATTGTGAGAACCATATTAATGACTTATTAATAGGGGTATTTTGGTCATTAATAGGGTTATTTTGGTCATTAATAGGGGCCTGGTGTAAAGTTATTCAAGAGTTATCACTTAATAAAGTTTGATTTTTTCAAAATACCTTTAATTTATGAGCCATTAATGCATCATTAACAAGTCATTAACAATGGTAGTGGGGTGATTCATTTCTTATTTACAATTATGCCATTAGCAATATTAGCCATTCATTTATTTTAAACAATGACTAAAATTGGTTCTTAAAATTATAATGGTTCTTAAATGAACTCTCACTGGAGTATGCTCACACGCATGCGCGCACACGCACACATATACGTATGGAAACGTTCAAACAAGAACTATTTTTCGTACGAGAATTATGAGATCTGTTTACAACTTCATTAATGACTTATTAATATGGAGTATTTTGGTCATTTATATATTTATCCAACCGTGAATTGAGTTCATGGATTGTCATTCGTTTACGAGGCTTGATTTTCATAAAATACCCATCGTTAATGCGTTATTAATGAGCGACTAATAAATCTTAAATTAGCGCATTAATGACTCATTAACGAGTCCTTACAATTATGAGCCATTGATTTATTTTAATCAAGGGCCAAGATTGGTTTTTGTACGAAAAACGGTTTCCGTTTGAACTTTCCCGTGTATGTGTGTGTGTGTGTGTGTGTGTATATATATATATATATATATAAGGGATGGTTTATTTGAGAACAGTTCTTATTGCGAGAACCAATATTGGCCCTTAATAAAAATAAATCAATGGCCAATAAAAATAAATCAATGGCCAATAAAAATGACGGCTCATTAATGGGCTCATCAATGATACATTAATGAGAGGTGTTTTGCTAAAATCAAGTCTCGCTTTTTAATGACGGCCTACTTGGGCTCAATTTACGGTTGGGTAAGTATATAAAAGACCAACATACTTCTATTAATAAGAATTAATGATTGTTATAAATGGTACTCGCAATAAGAACCGTTCTTGTTGCGCTTGTCGCGAGTACTATTTGTAGCCACCATTAATGCTTATTAATCGGGATATTTTGGTCAATTATATATTTACCTAACCATGAATTGCGTCTGAGTGGATTACTCAATCATTAGTTATTAATGAGCCACCAAAATTAATAGTCATTAATTTATTTTAATCAAGGGTCAATATTGGTTCTCGCGATACTTGCAATAAAGATCGTTCTCAAATGAACCATCTCCCCCCCTCTGTGTGTGTGTATAGAGGAAAAAGTTCATTTGAGAACTATTTTTTAATAGGGTATTTTAGTCTTTTATATATTTTCCTTACCGTAAATTGCATTCGATGAACCGTCATTAAAGAGCGACTTTTGATTTTCCCACCCCCATTAATGTATCAATAATGAGGCATTAATGAGCCGTCATTTTTATTGACCACTGATTTATTATAATCAAGGTCCAATATTGGTTCTCACGGTACTTGCAATAAAAATAGTTCTCAAATGAACCCTCCCATATATATGTATATATATATACTATTGAGGAGATAATCACTTCACCTTAATTAACTAACCTGTCTATATTAAGTTATAGAATTTGATGATAACAAACCCTACTTTTAGTATGACTTAGAAGATATTCAAACATGTGCTGTTTGAATCAGATTTGTGAATATATTCAAACATGTGTTGTTTGAATCAGATCTGTGAAAATATGCTAAGTATGAAACCATCAGCTGAGAAGCAGCTACT